>JASDQU010739662.1:117917-165996 GCA_032191745.1 Picea mariana
GGACTATTGTGATCTGAATGGTGCAAGAGCATTGGAGCAAAGCTTAGAACAACAGAGACCTAAGGAAAGCGTTCATAAGGTATGTCCATAATCCTTATCTCTTAGTTCACTCAATAGGCTAGATCTAGGGAAAGAGTAGTATTTTGTCATGTTTTGTTCTAGATCTAGGTGGATCTAGGGAGATCGGTTTGTGTCCGCACTTACAGATTAATCCTGAAACAACGAGATCGCATTAAGAGATTTCACATGAATGAATCCAAGTCTTCTCTGACTCCTTTCCTATCAGGAGTGAAACTTGATGATGGCAGGGGCACTCCACTGGTTGACAACACACTATACAAACAACTAGTGGGGATCTTATTATATATCACACACTCTAGACTAGACCTGTCCTATGCAATTGGCGTAGTTTCCCAGTTCATGCAGTTGTTGCATGAGCTACATTGGAAGGTTGCAAAGCATATCCTTCAATATGTACAGGGAACCATCACCTTTGGGATTCATTATGCAGTAGAATGTACATTATATCTCATTGGGTTTACTGATTCTGATTGGGGTAGAAATAACATTGATCGAAATTCGACATCTGGTTACTCACTCAGTATTCGTTCCAGGTCGATCTGTTGGTCGAGAAAGAAGCAAGATGCCATTTCTCTATCTTCAGGCGAGGCAAAGTACAAAGGGGTAGTTAACATAACCATTCAGGATATGTGGCTACAACATTTTCTCACTAAGTTGGGCATTCAGTTTCATTGGCTGATCGGCATCTAGTGTGACAACCAGAGAACTATGAAGTTTTGCATAGATCCAGTTCAAAGGCAGTAGATGAAGCACATCGAGATCCACATGCACTACATCTGAGACTTAGTACACGAGGGGATCATCAAACTACAGTTATTTCCTTCAGCAGAACAGATGACATACATCTTCACCAAGACCTTCATTGAGCAGAAGTTCCACTCTCTACGAAGTCGTCTTAGAGTGAAGGAAATGGTTCCCTAGAAACTGTAGTTATTCTTTTTACATACATTGTACCTTGAGGGCGGGGGTTTCCCATGATTTTTTCCCTCTTTCCTCAATTTATTTCCAGTGTATCTTTTGTATTTGGGTTCCTAACATGGCCTCATTTCCGGGACCCATTCTTTATTTTCACCATAGTGATGTTCAGGGGGGTGTTGGAGTTATTTCACACACACCTAGGATTTATTTTTCCTAAGGTTTTTCCTTGTTTATTAGTCATTATCCAATCTCCTATATTTTAGGAGAGAATGTTCCACCTGGAGAATATTCTCTTTAGTTGACACTTCAATTTGACTAGTTGAGTTGAGTCTAAATGCTGCATTGGTTTTTTCACCATGCAACAATGGGATCATCACCATGGTAATGCACACTTGCCTTGGTTTCATCACCAGACTGGTGCATTACCCTTGATTACTTTATCTACTCCTCAATACACTCTATTTTAGTCAATTAACTGAAGACTATTTGACAAGTTAACTCAGCTAGGTCACAGTTCACTTCCGTAACTTACTGAGAGACTAGACTAAGCGGCAATTCGCTCCCGTAACTATTGGTGTGTGTCCAGATCACTCTAGAACACCACTATGGTGCATTGGTTCTCCTCCAGTGTGCATTGGTTGAGTTATACATAGTATATGATGTGTAAATTATTCATTATTCATTACGATTAATGAGAATTCTTCCATTCTTCCTCTCTTGCTTCTTCTTTCTCAATTTCTCTCTACAAATTTGTGTGGTATTTTCTAGCTAGATCTATTCTGTGTAGGTTCAACACATTTACAAGATAAAGGGTACATCAGACCAGGTGTTTCACCATGGGGAGCACCAATATTATTTGTCAAAAAGAAATATGGAACTCTTCAGTTGTGCATTGATTATCGTCGATTAAACAAGATGGACATTAAAAATAAGTACCCTCTTCCCAGGATAAATGATTTATTTGATCATGTTGGAGGAGAAAAACTATTCTCTAAATTGGATCTAAGGTATAGTTATCACCAAATCAAAATAATGGATGAAGATATCAATAAAATATCTTTTAGGACACATTATGGATATTACGAGTTTGTAGTAATTCCATTTGGACTTACTAACACACTGACAAATTTTATGTGTTTAATGAATAGTATATCCAACCAATACTTAGTTAAAAAAAAATTGGTACTTATTGATGATATACTAATCTATTCAAATTCTGAAGAATGAAACAAACAACATTTGCAAATAGTATTACATACTCTAAGGGAACATAAGCTATATGCTAAGTTCGACAAATGTGAATTTTATCAAATAAAGATACAATATCTGGGACATGTAATATCATAAGATGGGATTGCAGTAGACCCAAAAAATGTTAAAGATATTATGGAATGGCATGTACCTAAGAATGTATTATATATACTATCATTCATGGGGATTACATAGTATTACTGGTGGTTCATCGAAGGATTTTCCAAAATTTCCTATCCCATTACATCATTGCAAAAGAAGGTAGTGAAGTTTATTTGGTAACAAAAATGTCAATATAGTTTTGATAAATTAAAAGGCCTACTAACGACAACACTGATCCTCAAGGTGGATGATCCTTATAAGGATTTTACAGTTTGTAAATATGCTAGTAAAGAAGGTTTAGGAGGTGTATTGTCACAGGAAGAACATGTAATTTTCTATGAATCTCAAAAATTGAAGGAACATGGAAGGAATTATGTAAATCATGACCTTGAATTATCAGTTGTGATCCACACATTAAAAATGTGGCGACACTACCTAATGGGAAGAAATTTTTTATTGTTAACAGATAACAGTGGTGTGAAACATGTGTTTAGTCAACCATATCTCAATGCACGACAAGCAAGACGGTTAGCCTTTTAAGTGAGTTTGATTTTAAAGTTTGATATATAAATGGGAAGGAAAATAAAGTAGAATATGCACTTAGTCGAAGAACTAATGCAATCTATGAAGTCATCATCAATAAAATAGAAAATGATCCCAAAGAAAAAATTAAATCTGCAAGCATACATGATGCAGAATACGTCAAAATAATAGAAAAATTATTGAAAAATGAAGGAGACTCGAGGGAGACAGATTATAGTATCGATAAATATGGAATATTAAGGTTCAGAAATAGATTATATGTGCCAAATTATGATGATTTAAAAGGGGTAATTTTAAACGATTTTCATAAAAATCCCTATTTTGGTCATCCCGGGTATCAAAAAATGATAACAACTTTGAGGAAACAATTTTATTGGCCTAATATGAAATCTGAAAGAGTTGATTACTTATTGAAATTGTTGGATTTTTGAGAGGAGGGGTGAATCAATAATAGAGAAATTTAATCCTTTTAACCACAATATGGAAGTGTTATTTATCTTTCTGATCAATATAACATTATCATCTAATAAGTGCAGAGTAAATAAACCATGAACAATGAAAAATAATACACATACACAATACACCAGTATTTTTATGTGGAAACCCAATGTAGGAGAAAACCATAGAACTATTTTTCTTATATTTCTTTAAGAATTACATTCATTGGAAGCACCAACTTCCTTTGTTTTCTATCTACAACTGGAAGGAGGCTCTGACTCCCTATGCTTTCAGTATACAACCTGAGGGATGATACAAATCCTCAATTCTCTGGCTACAAACAGAAGGAGGCTACAACCCCCTATGTTCTTTGGCTACAACCGGAAGGTGGCTACAACCACCTATCCTTGCCCCATCCTGCCACCCTAAAAAGCTCTGATCCTCTGCAGCCTCTGTCACATCAACCTGTAACCTGTCGTTGTGTCCATACTGTAATTGTGCCCTATGCATACATCCTCATACGTATCCTTTAACCAAATGCATCTATATCTCTCTATTCATGTGCCATACAAGTGTGTATAATCTTGAACAAGCATAATAAACCCCACATGAACTAGACATCAAACCCTTTCTGATATACAACCTGTTCTCATAGAAAGTAATACTTTATTGGAATGTGTTTTGTCTTGGAGTGAATTATTGGATTCTTTGAGATATTGATAGTGCTTGTATTATCAAAATATATAGGAATGGTCTCACCATACTCAACATGTATATCTTTCAAACTTTGTTTCATCCATAGAACTTGTGTACAACATATTGTCGTTGCAATATACTCTGCTTCATCTGTAGACAATGATATTGATGACTGTTTCTTTCTTAGCCAAGATACCAAACACTCACCCAATTAGAATGTCACTCCATTGGTGCTTCATCGGTCATAAATGCAACCTTCCAAATCTGCATATGTTTAGGAATTAAGTGATAGATCCCTTCCTTTTGGATACCATAATCCAAACTCTTTTGTGCCCTTGAGATATTTGAAAATCCTCTTCATATCTAGAACATGTGATTCATTTGGTGCTTCTTGAAATCGTGCTACCTATCCAACTTCCTGCATCACATTTGGTCTAGATATTTTCACATGGAGTAAGATGCCAATCATTGACCTATACATTCTATAATCTCTAGACTTTGAATAATCATATTTTATCAACTTGCAACTAGTTTTTCATAGGAGTGTTAACTTGTTTGTAATCTTCCATTCCAAACCTCTTTCACATTTTTATGATATACTTAGTTTGAGAAATACAAATTACTTGGTTTATTTGACATATTTGAAGACCTAGAAAGAAGGATAATTCTCCAAGTAATGACATTTCAAATTCATTCTCCATATCCTTTGCAAATTTTTGGCTTAACCTTTCATCATCACTTCCAAAAATAATATCATCAACATAAACTTCAATTATTAAAATACTATATTGAAATACCTTGATGTAGAGGTTGTTGTCTGCATTTCCTTTTCTGAACTCTGCTTGTTGTAGATATCTATCCAGTCTAGAGTACCATGATATGGGAGCATGTTTTAGACCATACATGATCTAGGTGGATATTGGTGGCCACCCACCTATTCCAACTGGATCCTCTTGAAAGTTTTTAGTTCAACATGTTTCTCTGTAATAATGACATTTCTTTGTAATTGTGGGTTTTTCACTTTCGGGGATATCCTAAATCCATACACAACATCCATGTGGATATTGATGGCCACCCACCTATTCTAACTGGATTGTTTTGAAAGTTTTCATGTCAATACATCTTTTTGTACTTCCAGGGTTGTTTTAGGGCCCTAAATAGGTTTTTTTTTTCTCGCCATAGTCAAACTATAAACAAAGTTAGATTTGGACAACACAATGTATAGTTCTCAAAAATACCTTTCCAACAAGCTATCACATGCCTAAAACAGGGGTCGCATACAAAATTTACAACCCTAGGAAGTTGAGGTACCAACTTATCCATTAGGGCCCACATAAAGTTTGGCGTTTCATCTCCTAGAGTAAGGTTTTTGGATGTCTAGGGTTTTGGAATTCATGAGTAATGTTAAAAATTCCTCTAGAGCCTCATTATAATCATTCTGATCAGATAGATGCACATAGAAACCACATCTCTTCTCAGAGATAACTACCACCATTCGAGCAACTTATTTTCAGTTCTACAGTTTTACAGTTTCATCCTATTTTATTTATTCAATAGAAGTTACTGTTCACTAGCTATATTTCATTGTTCTCTGTATCTCTATGTTATTGTATTTAGTCATTTATTCATTTTGTTCCTCTCATAAATCTGGATCAGTGGTATCATAGAGGTTTGTTCTTCATTTATTTTCTTTGTGCATGTTCCAGACAAGATTTCGATACATGAAGTTGCGAATTGAACTAGTTAAGCCTTTGCAAGATAAGTCACACCGATCTCAACACCAACTCATGGGGGAAGAGAAGAAATATGAGGTGGCAGGAGGTCCTTTTAAAATGTTTCTTGAGGAAGCGTTTGTGCGACAAACGAATGAAATGATGGACAACTTTGCATAGATCCTTCGATGACTGCCCATAGGAGACGCATCTTCATCAAATGGCCATGCATCCCACTTCAAGGTACAATTAAATTTTAATATTCCATTATTTGAAGGACTGATAGATGTGGATGTTGTAGATAAATGGTTGAAACTACTCGAAGGGTATTTTGTGGTCCGCAATTTTTCTGATAGGGAAAAACTTACTTTTTCACTTCTCAAGGTTGTCCCCCATGTTAAGGAATGGTGGGATACTTACTCTGAGAAAAGGGAAGTAGAGGAATCTGTAATATTTGCGGTTGTCCCCACATGGAATTCCTCCAAGGATGCCATTAAAGAACAATACTACCATGTTGGACACTACCAGGACCAGTACACAAGATGGACCACGTTGCGTACAATATTGCACCAATATTTTCCATACCTTGTGCACCAAATTGGGTATCAAAGACTCTGAACGACATCTGTTGCTAAAATAATGTGATTGTCTGCATATATATTGTTGTTCCTAAAGTCTGCACTTGACTGCTAAAGGGAAAAGAAACGCCACCTCAAGTTTCGAATGGCTGGTTTTTTAGTTTTGTTGGTCAGTTAGAGGGTTGGTTCTACCAAGACAAGAGCATGGTTGGGGTGGGAAAAATGATATGGATGAGGGTCCTCCTTATCTGGTGGAACACAAATGATAGAAAACTAAAATAATAAAACAAAGGGAAACAACAAACTACTCAATCAATAATTTGTTGAAAGAAGTTTAATACTTAAAATATCATTTCAAGATACTAAACATGTATCAAAAACACAATTGCCCCCTCAGGTTTCAATAAAAACAAGTCTTTACCAAGACTTAGTTGTTTTCACAGATTTCATATCAATAAATACAAGTTACACAATAGACGAAAGAAATGAAATGTCCTTTGCACAAATCAAAAAATGTATTCAAGATAAGATAAAAGCACATGAAGATTTGAACGAAACACTTTCATCAAGAGTATGTTCACCAGGTAAAGAGATTTAATCCATGCATTGAACGGATCCAATAGTTGTTGTATTGTTATCCTTTCCTCCAAAAACTGAACCCCCAAAAGAATACAAAAACTACATATTTATGAGAGTTGCATAAGCTCTCATCCATCTGGGACTGGGACTTAACTCTACATTAACAATTGTAGAACAACTTATTAACTTAACTACAACACTGCTGAAGTAAAACAATGTATACTTCACACTTGACTTAATAAAAAATAGTGGTTCTTATCACACATAGAAGACCACTTATTGCGCTTTAAACTAAAAAAATCTTGAACTGAATAATTAAAAATTGCCACTAGCTATCAAACTGGACTGATGAATGTGATGGAATGAACTGGGAATGGAATAAATGACTAGGAGCAACATAACTAATTTCTGCAATGAGCACTGGCATGCATGTGCATTGTTTGAGGCCACTGGAGGGTAACTAGTTGTATTTGGCAACTTGTTCACATTATCTGTTTGAGGAAGAGGTAGGCCTTCTAGTGTTTTTCCTAAAGTCTTTGACATTCCTATTTTCTCTGTGATAGACTGGTCGCGAGCTGCCGACATTTTGTTCATCCTGGTGACTTTCCTTTGATGATTTGGCTTAACACCCAATTGGTTGCCACACGTCGCTCTCGAATTGGACCCTAGATGTGCAATAAGCACGTGATTGCAGAAGTTGTCAAGGTTCGTTTGGATCCACACTGCTCCACCTCACGCAATCCACCACCAGCTTCCATGTACCTCTCTATCTATACCATGGTTTTGATTGCAGGACTGCTCAAGAATGTTAATATTTGAGCATTTTCCATCCCCACAATGAAGTGTGGTCATCGATCATGTTGCAATCTGCGATCTGGGTAACCATACCATTTTAGCGACTTCGCTAAAGTTTTATTAGTCTTCCAGTTCTAGACTTCCTCTAACCCCATTTAGCGATGGAACAAATTTCTTAGAGCTCAGGAGCTTTTGAACGTGGAGCATGAATATCTCTTGGAGTGACTTTCTCCCGTAGTCATGTAGCAGTTTCTCGTCACGATGGCACTTCGGAGTTTGGGATCCTTTGAATGCAAAGTGTGCATAACTCTCGAAGTATCGAAATCGCGAAGTGATTAGCGTGGTCTTATCACTTATTAAACCTGGATTAAGCCATTTTTATCATCTAAATATTTTGGGACTTCGGGTTTCGGAGAAATGTGCTTGCTCTAAATGGAAATTCTCGAAGAACGAACTTGCGAAGTGACGTGGTGGCCTGATTTCATATGATGTCATGGTTTTTGATGTGTCACATAAGGAAAGTGACATGTGTCACTAGAAAATGAGGTGATGATGAGACCCAAATGAGAAGAAATGAGTGCCATGTGTCAGGGTAGGAGAGTTCCTTGCATCTCCATAGATGAGCACCACACATATGAACTGATGAGTGCCAAGTGTCTTCGACACTTTGGGGTTCAGAACATCGGTATTTGGGGTTATGTTCTTGTTATGGACTGGAATTTTCTAAAGAACAAACTTGTGAAGTGACGTGGTGGCCTAATGTCATATGATGTCATGGCTATTGATGTGTCACATAAGGTGAGTGACACGTGTCAGGGCCAGATGGAAGCCACGTGTCTCCAGGGATGAGAGCCACCTCTCATCGTTGGATGGATGCCTTGTGTCAACTTAGATGAGTTCCACCTATCATTGCTGGAAGGATGCCTCGTGTCAGCGCAGATGAGCGCCACCTGTCTCTGACTCTTCGGGGTTTAGGAGCTTCTGTATTCATAGTTTGTATAACTCCCGGGGTAGTATGGGCCCAAATGAAATGTCTCTTCAGGACTTCGGTGCTTCGACATTTTGGGGTTCCGGTACTTCATGGGTTCTCTCTTGATGTTAAACCCTACACGATTTTGACACTCTGAATGCATGAGAATGGTCAATCTAAGTGGTCTGCTAGATCTCCACCCTTGAAATCTAACCTGTTGTTTTCTTATATTTCAAGCCAAAAATGGACTACATTGAATGCTTCGTTTTTCTTCATGCTCGTTCCCTGTGCATACAACATACTTGATCGACCTGCTGCAATCTCAATTAATGGAAAACAAGATGACAAGGAATTTGAACCAAATCACGATATGTGTTTACCCTTCAAGAGAAATAGAAAAAACTATGTGCAAAGAGTCAATCAAGCAAGAAAATAAGGAAAAGAAAGTCATTGAACAAATGGGAAATTAACTTGAACAAATTTAAGAGGAAAGATTTCATGAAGGCATAGGGAAATGAGAGAGGATAGGCAGGGGTGCAAAACTTAGGTTACAACATTGGCTCCAACCGGGGATAACACTTCCCTACGAGGTTCTAAGAACAACAGATCAATGCCTTTGAACTTAATAACTTTCTCTTACCTCCCTTTTCTTACCTCTATTATGTCTATCATCCATGCATCTTTGAAAATTAACACCGAAGCTAACCCCAGTGCCTTTGTTGGGATATGGATTCTTTATTCGCACACAACTATCTAATCAAATGCAAAAACAAAATAAAGGAAGGCATCTATGGTACAAGAGGTACCTTCCCTCTTCCTTAGACAAAATAGTGTTTCAAGAAGCTCCCATTTATTGGGCCTCCGAAGATATTTGTATCATCTAGATTTTCCAAGAAAAATTTGTTATTGTCCAGAATCTCAACCACATTAAAAGGGCCAAACCAGAGGTTATCAAACTTACCCTGCTTAGACTTCTCATCCCTTCAGGCATCCCACCTCAAGACTAGGTCACCTTCTTGAAATATCTCCTTCTTGGTTTTCTTGTCAAAGGATAATTTGATCTTTCTATGATATGCTTCGGTCCTCTGATCCAATGCTTCTCTCTTTTATTGAACCTTTATAATCTAGAAGATTCTCCTTTGGATGTCATTTGACTCCTCAATCTCTTCCTGTAAGAAATTTAGGACTGGTATACCAAGCTGGGTGGAAAAAACAACATATACACCATAGACAAGCTGAAATGGCGAGGTTCCCAAAGAATGCTTGGTGCTGATCCTATCATCCCACAAAGAATACTTGATTTTAGAGTCCTAGGATTTCTTGTTTTCAGTCAACAAATTCTTGATAATCCTCATGAGAGTTTTGTTTGATGAATCTACCAGACCATTCCCCTGAGGTTAATAAGGCATGGAATGTGTCAAGGAAATGTTATGACTTCAACATAAGTAAATCATGGATTTGGAATTGAATGCTTGGGCATTGTCAGTTATAAGCTTGTTGGGGCAGCCGAATCTAGCAAAAATATTGGTTTCTATGAAATTCATGATCACCTTGTCAGTGGCATTCCTGGTGGGCACAGTCACGATCCACTTGGTGAAATAGTCAGCGGTAGTGAGAATCCACTTATGCTTCCCATTGGAGGATGTATTTATCTCACCTATGAAGTATAACCCCCATTGTTGAAATGGACGAGTAACAATGATAGGTTTTAGGGGTAGTGATAGTAACTTCTATTTTCCTGCAAATTTTTGACATTCATTGCAAGCCCTAATAGTAGTAAATATATCAGAGAAAAGGATGGGCCAGTAGTATCCTTCCCTTAGTATCTTGAGAGTTGTGGTCTTCCAATGCTGGTGTCCTCCACATACTCCTTTATGCATTTCGATTGTGACTTTTTTGGCTTCGTTTTCATCAAGGCACTTTAATAGGATGCTAGAAGGATTCCTCCAATACAAGTTCTGATTTGAAATGTAGAATTTGACAGCCTTCAATTGAGAGACCTGGCCTTTGTCTTCTTCACATCTGGTGGAAACTCAAGATTTTGTAGAAAATAAATGTTGCTTTTATACCAAGGTGAAGAGTAATTTTCAAATACCTGCATGTTGTCTTTTCCAAGATGTATGATGGATGCATCTGATTGGGTGAATATTTGATGTAATTATAGCACCTTACAGTTTGATTTTGAGAACAACTTGGAAATTCTTTGTCCCTTGATCAATTTGGTGGGTTTTAAGTGTAGGTTATACTCCAGTAGTTTGACAATCCACTTCCCTCTTTTCCCTTCATTGTCTGATAGGACCATAATCTCTTTGACACTACTGTTAGGAACAAAGGTTATTATGCTAGACTATAACACATATAACTTGAAGGCCTTGAGGGCTTTTACCAACGCATAAGCCTACTTTTCTAATATATCATACTTCATCTCAGCATCTCAAAGATATTTTCTAAAAAAGGCTATGGGTTGTTCATACCTTTCTCCCTTTTTCTGCAGTAGTACAACAACAATGGTCTCCTCGGAAGTGAAATAAAAGATGAAGAAATATTTGGTATAGTCAGGGCTGGCTAATATAGGGGCTTCAACTAAAGCCTTCTTGATCCTTCAGAATGTTGATTTTGCCTCTAGTGACCATTTTATCACAACATCCTTCTTCGACATCTTAGTGATAGGCTTCAGGTTTTCGACGAAATTTGGCACAAACTGCCTTAGGAAGTTTATCTTGCTAATGAATGACTCGATAACCCTTTTATTTCTGGGGATTTCGATATCTTTAATGGCATGAACTCATTTCGGATTGATTTTTATACCTCCCGCTGATATGATATGGCCGAGGAGATTTCCTTCTGGCATGGAAAAGTGGGACTTCCTGGGATGCATAGATATTCCATATCTCCTTCATTTCTGGAAAACCTGTTCCAAATGTTGCAAATTTTCTTCGTCAGACTTGGAGAAAATGGTGATGTCATCCAAATATATAACCCTAAATTTTTTTTTTTCCACCATAAAATCTATGTCCATGGCCCTATGAAAAGTGGCCCTTGCGTTTATCATCCCAAAAGGCATCTTGTCGTACATGAATGTTCCCCACGGGGTGGTGAATGTTGTTTTTTCTTTGTGATCTTCACACACCACTATCTAGTTATAACCAAATTATCCATCCAATAAGGAAATCATATGGGAACCTACCACCCTCTGTAAAATATGATCCATCTTGGGGAGGAGGTAATTGTCCTTTAGAAAACACTTGTTGAGATTTCAGAAATAAACACACAAGCATATCTCCCCATTTTTCTTTCTCACAGGTACCAAGTTTTTCACCCAGTTTGAGTACCTCAATGGTACAATAATACTTGCATCCAACATTTGTTTCAACTCTTTCTCGATTATGGACATCAACATATGATTAAATTGCTGAATATTTTGTCTGAATGGCTTGGAGCCAACCTTTGGAGGTATCTTGTGTTGGATGATGTCAATGTCAAATGTATTTAAATCCTCATATGACCATGCAAAAGTATAAACGAATTTTTTTATGAGACTAACATACATGTCCCTTTGTTCCACAACTAATTTTTTGGATAGCTTGATGATCTTGGGATTCTCCGAGGTCCCAATATTGAAATCTGTCATCTCTTCTTGATTCTTCATGGAAGATTCTCTAGAAACATCATTACTATCAAACAACCTTTCCAGTGGCACTAGTCCTCTTGAAATTTGATTGGTTGGTTTTTAGCTCCACAATATCTTGGCCATCTACTATCTTTAGCAGATGATATGTTTGTTGATTTTCTAATTCATTATTTCCACCTTCTTGGCTTTCTTGGTCAATTGAGATGTTGGATAATTCATCAATGATGTGTAGAAATATTTGCAAATATTTGGATAATTCATCAATGATGTGTAGAAATATTTGTAGAAATATTTGTAGAAATAATTCATCACTAAAGACTTTCCAATGCTTTATGTTGTCTGGTATGGATGTCCTATGTATGATTTCCACCTGATATTTAATATTCGGATCAAGGGGAGGCCTGAAACTGCTGGCAGCCAAGGCCAGGGAATCTTCCTTCTAATTATCCTCTTTGGGGATGAAGGATATGTTCAATGCTCGAAAGACATTTTCGACTAGGTCCCATACCTCATTTATGTATTTCTCGAGCATTTGTTGTTTAGCTTGATATATGTTCTTCACTTGATTGATGATTAACTTGGAATCACCAAAAATTGTTAAACAATCAATGGCCATGTCTTTGGCAGCCCTCAATCCCAACATCAGAGCTTCATATTCAAATATATTGTTAGTAGTTTTAAACTCCATCTTATAAGAGAGATTTATTACCTCTTGTGAAGGGGAAATGAGGAGTATACCTGCCCTGAATCCTTCCTTTGATAAAAAGCCATCGAAATACCATACATTGTTTTTTTGATCGGTCAGTGGATGATCTTTGCATTGGCTAACTAGTATTTTGGGTTCATCATCATTCAAATGAAAAACAGATGAGCCAATCACACCCTCAATAGCATAAAGTGGGTGATTGCTTGGGTTCTGATGGTCACTGATGATATAGGATAATCTTACCTCTTTGTATATCCTCCTATGTTCCCCTCTAAACACAGGGATGGTGGTGTAAGTGAGGTCCATTTGTAATGATCCTCCAACCTTCTTAGCCCAATTTCTAGATAATAGCATAGCAAACTTCGGGGGAGTGTCAGCCACAACAATGTCCATCACTACACTCTTCATGGGTAATTGTGCCATAGAAACCACCATATCCTTTATCATCCCTAGACATTTTACTTTTTTAGAATCAAAGGAGTATAGGTCTTGTTAGGGTTTGGTGATCTCCAAACCTATTTCTTCCATAACAGCTTTGGGCATAACATTGTGTGAGGTTCCTGAGTCCATGAGACAGTTATGCAGGATATTATCATGGACATTTAAAGATATATAGAATGGTGGAGAAGCATTAGCGCCATCTTCAATGTGTGGACCCATAGTAATGGTCAGGTTCTCATCTTGCAGACTAATTACATCAAAAGATATTATAGAAGTAGTTGGCTACAAAACTTTCATGATAGATTTTTTGAAAGGTTCATTCTTCATCAATTATTTCAAAGGCACATGGATCTTGATCTTGCTTAACTCATGCTCTAGGCTGAAAGAGGTTGGTGGCCTATCAACTTCCTTTATTTTAGGGACTATAGGTTTAGATGGGGGAATTTGTTGAGCCTTAGATGACAGACCTTTACTTGGATTTGGCTTGGGAGGAACTTCGACCTGTTTGTTTTGATTAGAGGATGTGGCATTGGGAGATCCCACTCTAGATCTCAAATCATAATTTTTCTGAGGTTGGCCTTGAATAACTCCCTCTTCCCCTATCTGATTATCAAAGTAATTTGATAGTTGTGCTACCTCATAATCGTGTTGCATTAAGTGACTGGTATAATAATCTGTTTCATTGAAAAGTACAATAGTATCATCTACAACATCGTTGTTTGCATCCATCTCCTCAATCTGATTGTTTTGGAAAGGAGGCACCACCCTTTGATCATCAACATTACTCCTTTCTCTCTGCATTATCTAAGGGGCGTCATTAGGCCTTCTAAATTGGTTTGGATTTCTATTTCCAACCCCTTGAAAAGATCTGTTTGGTTGTTAAGATTCCCATTTCAGCATAGCTATTTCACATGTCAGATCCTTCAATGTTTTGGTCATTTAATCAAGTTTGGGATCATATGTGGTTGGATTAGAGGAGGAAGGGGAATCTTCTCTCTATTTCTTCTTATCTTTATCAGACCTAGTATTTAGCCTATCTGATGCCAAGATATTGGATTCAACCTCAATGGCTCCTTCTTACATGGACAACAAGGTGGTGGATCTTCTTTCCCTTAGCAGAAGGGTAAACTCTGCATCAAATTCATTGGCATAAGTGATCTTACAAGAGGCTTCGATTTGTTTTATATCATATGGGATTCTACCATATATCTTATTGAATCTCTTGGTGAAGTCTAAAATAGATTAACCATTTTTTCTCTTTAGAGCCCCAAAATCAGTGATGTAGTAGAGATAATCTCTCCTATCTCCCCATTTCTATATGGAAGATTCATATTTAATGCCTCAATATATGCGATGGAGGATGGAGGAAGACCCGAGAACCATTTCCTTACTTCCCCATCCAGACTCTACACAAACAATCTCATCCACGCATCTGCATAGTCAATGTTAAAGTTTTCTGTAAAGTTGTAAAAGGCTACTAGGTGTTCCTCAGTAGTGACATCACCTTCCCCATTATATCTTGGTAAATATTTCATGTAATTTGTGGATGGGAGTGCATGTAATCCTACAAGAAGAACTAGCGGTGTATATCTCGCAACAATTATGGTGTTCATCCTGTTAGAAGCCATGGCTTGGGAAATAAGAATCTGAAGATTTATGGGAGCTATAGGGGTCGATGCTGGACTGGATGATGAAGTAGATTCAAGAGTTGAATATCTTTGAGGTCCCTTGAAATTGTGGTTCTCAGGGATAGAAAATTGAAGTTGCTTGTGATGATGAAAAGAAGTAAACTCTTTGGGCAGAGATTTACCCTTGAGGGGGGATGTATATCTCTGAGCTACGGTAGATTTTCTTAGTTTCCTTTTTGGCTTAGAGACTATGATGTCCTTCTCAGGGTTAGGATGAGACTTTTTGTCTTTGATGTGTTCATATTTGGATCTGTTGAGTCCTTTTTTGGGTGCCAGTGTTTCTTTTGTAAGTTTTACCCATTGGAGTAGCCACCAGATTTTTTAACCATGGAGTTGCTAGGTGAAATATGGCAGTCTGTATGTGTCTGGTCTTTGTTCACCATCAAAGGTTAGTGTCTGGTCTTTGTTCACCATCAAAGGTCAAGAATATTCAATTTCATTCTCCCAAAGAAAGATATTTCGTTACTCTGTTCCCTGGAAACAACGCTAGAAGATGTTGGTCCTAAATTCTACACTAGGCTGCTAACGAGCAAATTTAGGCCACCTCAAGTTTAGAATGGTTGGTTTTTTAGTTTTGTTGGTGAGTTAGAGGGTTGGTTCTACCTAGACAAGAGCATGGTTGGGGTTGGAAAAATAATATAGATGAGGTTCCTCCTTGGCTAGTGGCACAAAAATGACAGACAAGTGAAATAATAAAACAAAGGCAAACAACAAGCCACTCAATGAATAATTTGATGCAAGAAGTTTAATACTTAAAATATCATTTTTTCTTTTGTGAGTTGGGCTGCAATTTTTTCATATGAGGTGGAAGTCTCTCCTTACAAGGGAAATGTTGAGCTATCTACAATATGAATTTCTTTGTGTGACCCCTTTACAGCTCGGGGGACTAAGGGGGAAGAAAAATACCCCTAACGTTGGCTCGGATGTACTGGTGAAGTCATTTGATTAGCAAGAAAAAATGATGTTGAATCAACTTCCAAATTGAATATCAACCTCATAATTCAACGTCCAGATTGAATATCAACCTCATAATTCATAAATATTCTGGTTAGGGTATTTAGTCATTCATATTATTTTATTGTTAAACATAATATTGATTTGTGTACTGAATAAGTATAGAACGAATATTCTTGAATAATGACATAGTAATTCCTGTAAATTATATATTTTCTTTGGTGGACAGAATGGTATCATACCCAGCATGATCGCAATCTTGGATTATATATATAATTGTTGTACATGACTATTTTATCAGTACTCAAGCCAGAAGGTTTTATAAATCTTAGGCTAATCCTCCCTCACAAAATCATTAGCAACAGTTCCAAACTGAAATTGTGAAGAGAGCCTGATTTTCCCTTTTCCTTTTAATAAAACACTATTTTATTACCACCACCGAATTCTATAATCTCTTAGTTGTTTCTTTCTCAGTCACAACCCAATTCTTCGGTCAACACCAGTGGAATTTTGTACAAGACATCGTTGATTAACATCATGAAGTCTGTAATTGGAAGGAGTTATAGCTTTGCAGTGGGGATCTGAGTCTTTTAAATTTAATATTTAATTTTGGCATTAGATTTATTCAATCAAATATTTTGTATTACCATTACATTCTCAACTTTTCTCAAGCTCCCTTTTTCTTGATCTTGAATGTGCTGAAATCGCCTTTCTATCTCCAAAATTTATTTATTCGTACTTGTATACCTGACCTTGATTTATATTAATAATTTTATGCTAATGGTTGATATATTAATGATTGATGTTTAGGAATTTACATTAATGATTTTATTGAAATATAAAACACTAACCGCTCATTGGCATAAATAATAATGTGCAAATTGTGCAATCTTAAGTAAGGTAAATAAGATGAATCTACTTGTACACCATATTACATCACTTGATAGAATTATTTAGAATCAGTGTTAGACCATTAAGTAGTCTCTCGATGAAATATATTTTGTAAATTGTGTAAGTGATGTACTAATGTAATTAAATGATTAATGATGATGAAAATAGTTGCATGAATTTGTATAGTTACCTGTGAACCAGGTCAACTTCTTTAACTGTGAGCGATCTCTTGGTTTTTTATTTCACTTTTAAATTAAAATGTTGAAACAAAGAAATATTTTCAAGTTACCTAAGGTAAAATAACTCAAGAAAAGGATTAGGTTTAATTGGTAAGTGGCGACTGTTTCAGCTTCAAATTCTCGTAAATAAGAGCTTAACCACAAGAATTTACTTTCAAATTTTCAAAATATCCCTAATACATGGTGGAACAATATTGGTCTGAAACTACTAATTGAACATAATATTTTAATGAGATTAGTCATTTTACCCTTTTGTCACCTTACATCAACAAGGCTATGTGTCAATCTTTTGTTTATTTCGGGGGGTCCCGAGTGGTTTTGAAAACCATAGAAGAGGGGGGGCACGAAATGATTGCCCACCCACCACGTAGATTCATGAATAATCATGGTAAAACTCGCCCTCCCCTCCCCGATGTTTAAATGTTGAGCATGCAAGGGAGCCCAAAATAGAATATGAGTCGTTGATCTTTACTTGTCCATTGCGCGATCAATCCTGCAATATAATAAAAATTTATTAATATATCGTTGAACCTAATAAAATATTATATACGTAATTATATATTTACAAAGTAATATAATCCTATCAAACTTTATTAATTCAAATTATAAAATAAAATGAGAATCTATTCTTTTATACAACTATTAAAATTAAAAATATTAAATAAAATAAATTAATAATTGTTAATTTTCACATGCAATTCTATGTGATTAATTTTTAGATTTGAAAATTATTTTCTAGTGATTTAATAGTAAAACCTTAATTACTATCATTAAACAATTTTACACTGAAAAATTATTGACTGAAAACATATGCAACATAAATACAAAGATTAGATATGAATCATCAATACACATGCTACACAATTTTAGTTATGTAATCTTGTTAACAATCATCAATACACATGCTACACAATTTTAGTTATGTAATCTTGTTAACAGTAGAAATCCTAAGGGAAAACTTATCCTCCCATCCAATAAAATATCACCAAAACGTGATGACAACCTTGTCTTCCAAAGTCACAAAAACTAAGAACAACCTTGTCCTCCAATAACCATACAAATTACAAAACCAAACCTCAACAAATATTCTAAAAATATCCTCTACCCATGAATCTGTTGTAGACCACTTGTACGACCTACTGACGTCACCTATCATCTTGTATGGATTTGTAGCTTCCCTAAAATCAGATACGTGATTCACCCTCTTGAAACCTTCATATATACGTGATTCACCTTTATGTGACCTATATATATACACGATTCACCTTGCTTGTGATCTGCATATATATGCAATTCATCGCACCTGTGACCTACATATATAATTGACTCATCACACTTGTGACCTTTGTATATACATGATTTATCACACTTGTGACGTGCATATATACATGATTTTTCCCACTGCAAATTGTGTATTATACGAAAACATCACTCCACATCTGAAACCTTGTTTTCTTCTCTCTCCTAGGATAGATTTGCCACCTTGCAGAATTTCCCTTTGTCGAGATTACCAAACCTCCTAGCACAAGTGCATAATCACTTATGATAGCTCCATCTTGTCTCCACACTATGACAATATGAGATGTCACAATTACCTCTCTCTTTTATATACAACCCTTAGGCATCACCATAGAAGCCACTTCACAACTCAACATCAAAGTAGGATTTCCTTATCACTGTGAAGCCTCAATACAAGCCCACAAAGCCCATCACCAAACCCATGAATCCCCCACTCAAATCCAAGGGGTTTTTCACCAAAACGAAAGTGTGATGTGGTTCCTATGATGATCTCCACATTCCCAACACCTATGATCATCTGAGAATTCCTGCTCGAAGCTAAAAAAATCAACAATAATAAATAAAACCCGAACTATAATAAAATAAAAATTTAAAGGTACATACTATAATCTAATTAACTATCTAATAATTTAAAATAATTATTAATAAGTTTTTTTTTATTATTATTAAAATTTATATAATTTTACAACAACCTTAACATATTTTGTTCAATCATTGGTTCTTGAACCTTTCACAAAGTCCTCTAGTGGTGTTGACAATTTCATTGACATGGAAAAGATAGGTTGCAACATTATCTTTGTCTTTTATTTTCGGTCTCTCAAACTATGTTTTATGAGTTTAAAGCTTTACCTTGTTAACCTTTTCATCATGTTCATAGATATTTTGAACCTTGTCCCAAATTTTGTTTTCTGTTGCACAATGCATCCCCTTGACAAACTCAGATTCTAATAGACCACACAAGATGGAATTATTGGCTCTTGCATTATGTTCACTAGGTTTCTTCATGGACGCATTTGTTGGTGGATTTGGTGGGGATGTATAGAAAATCATGAATGATTTCCAAACATAAAACCCAATTTCCATTAGATATTTTTGCATCCTTATTGTCCAAAATGCATAGTTTGTTTTGTCAAACAATGGAGCTATGTTTGTAGAGAAACCTTCATGGTCGACCATGTGTGCTCTTGAGATATACCTTCCAACAGTTAGAATATTTATGAAGGAACCTTATCTGATACCATTTGTTAAGAACACTCTTATATTGAGAGGGGGGGTGAATCGGTATAAGACAATTTTTTACTTTTTCAAACATTCATCAACCATAAGAAAACAATTTCATATTAACTGCAGAACATGGAACACAAGATTTATGTGGAAAATATTTCAAGAGAAAACCACGAAAATTTTCTTTATAATTATTTGTAGGCACCAAGCTATTGTTACAAATATTTGTAGGAACTAACCTACTGGAGACACCAATCCCCACTTATACAAATCCTTGTAGGTTCCAACCTACTCTTACATATATTCATAGACACTAATCTACTAGAGATACCAATCCCCACTACTAAGAACCAACTTAGAAAGAGACATCAAAATCTTCCAGATATTCACAAACATCAATATACAAGAGACAACCATCCTGACTTCTAAGAACCAACTTAGAAAGAGACACCAACCTCTTATAGATATTTGTAGACACCAATCTACTCGAGACACCAATCTACACCGCTAAGGACCAACTTAGTAACATACACTAATCTCTTTGTGTAAGTTGCACCAAATTTTATCGAGTCTTCTTTCTACTTCTTTTTTTACAAGATCTTCTTGCTACTTCTGCCTTCACAAGGTCTACTCATTGTTTATTCCTTCACTAGGTTTCCTCACTACTTATTCCTTTAACAAGTCTAACAAAAATTTGAAATTCCAAATGGTAACTTTATTAAAGCTTTTTTTTTTTTTCATCTTTGCAAGAATGAAAATGTATAGCATGCCACGTATCTAATTTTCCAAATATAATTCTTAAATTTTTACCTAAGGTAATTTTCTATGTCTCCTATATTATCTGAAATCTTCACAGTCCAAAGAGTCCCATAAACGAAGTTATAGTGAAAATGCGAGGATGAATTATTTGAAACAAATCTCATGACCATTTAGAAACCCTAACCTCCAGAGAGCATATCTCAAATAGTAAAGAGAACAAACATCTGAATTTTTTATTACATGTACACGAACATCTTTCCTTAGTCTCTACAAAATTTCAAGGTCTCAAACATCCCATAAAATAAGTTATACTGAAAGTTCCAAGATGACCTATTTGAAAGGGATTTCAAGAGAATTCAGGAACCCTAAATTCCACGAGGCATATATCTGAAAGTATACACAACCAACATCTTCAATTTGCACCAAATGTACACCAATATCACTCATACATATTTGCAAAGTTTCCATGTCTGAAACATCCTTGACAATAATTTATAGTAAAAGTTCCATGCTAACTCATTTGAAAATGATTTCAGTATCATTTAGGAACCCTACCTTCCACAAGGAATGCATCGAAAAATATAGTGAAATAACATTTGGAATTTGTAATAGATGTACAACAAGAACTATCGGCTGTCTTTAGAAATTTTAAAAGTATGTCAAATCCCAAAAAATAAGTTATATAAAAAGTGCCAAGATGACCTATTTGAAACTCATTTTAACAGCATTCGGGAACCCTAACATCCACAAGGCATATCTCTGCAAGTATATTAATCTAGAATAGACAACTTGTAGCACATGTACATGAAGATCTCTCCTTTATCTTTTCAAAATTTCAAGGTCTAAAACTTCCTATAAAAAAATTATCACGAAAATTCTAAGATGACCTAACACTGATTTCGTAATTCAATATTTGCTAACCCATTTTTCACACACACACTTTCTCTCAATTATTTTTCTTTTTATATTTTTTCATAACCCTTCATGAAGGGACATGTCCCTTATTAAATAATTAATTCCCAACACCATGGGAAAATGTTCCAAGTCATAGGAAAATACCCCAAACCCATGGGTTTGAAACCACCTTTTCACTTTTTACCTTTTCACATGCACCCATTTTTTAATATAATTATAGACCTATATATATAAATCAATATTGATTTTTTTTTGTGTATTATAACGCCACAATATGAAATTAGTGACAAAATTAATCCTCTAAAATCAATGACATTAATTCCAACACTCCTTGTGCAATATCACCTTGGAAAATGATGGATCACCTGAAGGACTGTTAGTAGTGAATGGGATGCATGAGACTAGAGGGTCAAGATGGAAGGAAGAGGGAACTCAAGAATGCATATGGCATGGTGGCTGGGATCATGAGGGTGTGTCAAAAAGGAAAATGAGATGACTTGTTACTCATGGAATCTTGTGAAGTAGAGAAACATCCATATTGATAAGTGCTCATATTCGCTGTGTTTAATTATGTTGAATGTCAAGTTAATTATTGTGCAATGCATTATATGTTTTATCTTATTTCATATTTCCTATTGTTCCTTATTGAAATTTTTGCATACGTGCTTTTGTATGATTGAATGCTATCATGTCTGTGTTTATTTGTTTTTTCACATGTTTAAATTGGTTGTGTTACATTTTTAATTATTATGGACAATTGTGTGAGATTGTATGTAATGTTGCATGTTTTCTACATTTAGAGTGGTATGCCATGTTTGGTTTTTTTGGTATCATTTTGGGTGAGGAATGACATATTGGAATAAGTAAAATCTAGTGGACTTGCTACCTGTCATAGAATTCATGTTCGACCTTGTGCTAGAGCCCTAGAAGGGAAGTGTTATAGCCTAAGGGACTGCGGTGTAGAGAAGGGGGTACAATTCCATGGGTTTTTTAGGTTGAGGGGAATGAGATCTTGTTGGTTGGAATTTTTTTGGGAATCAAAAAACATGATAGGTATTGTAGTTGGATCCCCATAAGAAAGCGGTGCAAACTATGAAGAATGAGAGATTGCTACTTAGAATTGTTTCCAAAATGATGAAATGTCAAATCATTATGCGTGTTTTGTGCCGGAGTGACTATGTACCTATGGTTTTTTTAGTCAGCTTTCCTATCTATATATGTTTTGGATGGAGATCATGTATGTTGATTAAAGTCCAGAGATCCTAGAATTGTAATGTGAAAGTACACTTGATGGTGTTGTGCATTAAGGACAGTGAAAAAATAAGAGGGAGGGGATGCAACAATCCTAGTTTTAATCCCTGTGAATTATAATGTAATTTTATAAATGTGATTTAGGATGGTGAGACAATGTGTTTGGGGTGAGGAGATTGTATTGATTAATATTGTTGAGGGCCAAACCATGTATTATTTACATTTAAATAATTGATAAAGATAATAATTATTGGTTGTGATACAACAAGGATGTTAATGATGGGGGGGCTATTATTCAACAAGAGAGGGGGGTAAATTGAAGATTTAAGGGGAAACCCTTGTTGATTTCTTGGGTTAATGTGTTATTATCATGTAGTCCTCCATTTGACTTATTAAACACTCAAACATTGAATTAATGTAAGAGGTTCGGTGTGTGAGATCATGTCATAGAGTTATTGAGAGCATGGGTTGAGTATAAGAAATCATGGGGAAAGAGGGAAAGTCAAACAATCCTTTTGGGGAAGAGTGAGAATCAAGAAAGCAAGTGAGAGGAAGGAAATTTGAATAGGAAAGGAGAGTTTTTTTTTTTTTTATGTGTGGCTTTTGGGAAACAAGAAGGGATTTGGGTGGTATCAAAGAGCTGCAACCATGCTATAGCCATCGAGATATTTTTACATTTTGATTTTGGAGAGGAAGATAGGGGTTGGGTGCTATAAATAGAATCATTTATAATGTCTAGGAAACAAGCAATTGTTGGGATATAATTATGCTAGAAATCATGGGCTCTAAGCCTATAGAATGGGATGTGTGCATGTATTTTAAGCCATGTCCTTGTAGTGTGCATTTCCTATTGAGTAAATTGTTCAAGAGCTAACCTATTGCACTAGAAACCCTGGAAGGAAGTGGGAAGGCATGAGGGACTCTGTGTAGTGAAGGAGTATTCCATTCCTTAGGTTGTGCCAATTGAGGGTAAATGAGTTGGTGGATTGGAATGATTGTTGGAGTAGGAACATGGGAATTGGGATGCTAAATGCAGAGAGTGGAAAGAAAACAGGACTAGAACTCCTTGTAGACTCATAGCCTCATATTTGAGGTGACCTAATGTTGATAAAATGGAAAAATAGTTTCAATGGATAGGAGGAATGCTCTTTGTACGTATCCATTTAGTTCATCTTTAAACATATAATTTTCTATTATGTTTTATGATGTTAATTTTATTGTGTAATTTTTTATATAAATGTTGTGTGTTTACTATTCTTCTTGAGTAGTTTCATTCATGGTGTTATTTATATTGTTAATTGGATGAGTTGTATGTGTGTTAGGTATGGATGTATATTCTTGCATCGTATCAGATTCATGTTAACTCATATTTTTTTAGTAACATGGCCCAACAAGGTTGTTGGGCATGTTATACAGAGACTCAACATGCATGGGAGAGAAAGAAATTTATATGGGAAAGGATAGCTATTTTGACATAGATATTTTTATATGGCAAGGGGTTCTAGAGTATTGAAGCTTGAATATAGCAATAGTGGGCATATATAACAACTTGTTGTTGATATTTGTAGCATCATATAGGTACTTTCGAACATGTCTAGTTGTCTAGATCTGTGGATGTCGAACAAATCCTTCTACCTCGGTAATTTACTTTAATTAAAGGAATTATTAACGTAAAATGATTTTATTAGTAAGGTGAGTTATATTTAAATAAATGCTTTAATTATCATTAGTGAATTAAATATTATCCATTGATATCACATGAGGTGACAAGTAATCTCAACGGTGAATCACTTTGGATATTAGCGTTAGTTCATAACTCAATGTTATAAAAGCATGGCAAGGGTGAAGGAGAACTCACTTGACACACGAGGATAGAAAAGAAGGATTTTTTCTAGTGTGGAGTCATTCCATTCACTTTGGAGAAAGGACTTTTTCTCAAGTGCTTGAGTCATGAAGGATGATGACTCAATGGGGTCAATATTAAGAGAAAGGAAGGAATTTTACTCAAAAGGGTTGGATCATGAAGGACTATGATTCAAATAGATTGTGGATAGGTGGAGAATGACTTCCATATATAGATATAGGCCAAACAAAGAGAGAGATAAAGTGTGCAGCAAAAGGATTAGATGCCACGAACAATGCAGGTATTTTGGTATAGGTTGCATAATCAGTGTGAGTTTTAGCATACAAGTCATTTGGTTAGCACAAGTATTATGTTACAAGCCGCATAATACAATGCAGATATCAACATACAGGTCACGTTATAGACATACAAGATTGTACAACAACACAGTTGAAGTGTTAGACAGTTTGGTAGTAGATCAACCAATCAAATTTTGATGTACTTTGTCTCTTTTTTAATTGGGCCATTTTCCCATTAAGGGAACCATTATAAGATTTGAAGTTATTTGAATGATAATATTAGTTGATGGGTAGAATATCTTTGTGTATTGTGTTTGATATTTTGGTTTTCAATATTGCTTCCGCTATATTTATTTGATTTGGTTATTCCAACAAAGTATGTTGTCTTGTCAGATGATAATTTAATTTATAGAAAGGAAATCACTAGATAACAGATACCTAGGTTTCGGGATAGGGAATTTCAACACTTTTTGGATCTATAATGTCAAGGGGAGT
Organism: Picea mariana; assembly: GCA_032191745.1. NCBI lineage: Eukaryota > Viridiplantae > Streptophyta > Pinopsida > Pinales > Pinaceae > Picea > Picea mariana. The sequence goes on from JASDQU010739662.1 coordinate 143,216, forward strand.
GACACAAAACCCCTATGGGCTCGCATGACCTACTGGTCTAGGATATCTCTCTAGATCTGAAACAGCTGTCGGATCCCTGCTGGATTCTCTCCTATGATCATAGGTCCCTTTTCTACCATTGTCCAGGTCCACACAAAATCCACAGGAGCTTCCTCTAAGCCCCCTTTACTTCTCAGAATTGAGCTTCAGGCACCATCCCCCTTTCTTCTGCGTAATCTCACATGACATCAGGTTAGGATCGAGCACTTAACTAGAAAGCGTTGTTTGTATATCTGGGACTTCGATGCTCCTTACGATTTGCCAATGTAAAACTATGCAATCAAAAAATTCTAGACTAGCGAAGGGCCGAAATCCACAGGTCTAACGATTGGTGTTTTCCCTTGGATTAATGGTCTTTTTTCACTTCGGGCTCTTGGGCTTCGTGAATTTTCTATGCCAAAACAATTGTAACCCAATATATTTTGAATAGTCAAATTCCTATCAACTCATAAAACTACGGTCTATGTATACCTGACAATTGACGGTCAGGGTTTACTCTGAGGTTCGAAACTTCGAGAGTTCTTCACCTCCACACAATAAAGACCAAACTTTCCTAGAGTGTTGAATCGCTGAATCAATTAAGGATCCAACATTTCATAATCACCTACGAATCTATGATAGAGATTCACTCCAAGACTTCAGAGCTTTGGGAATCTCTACCTTACTTGTAACAAATGACTCAAAATTGTCAGAGCAGCGAAGTCCAAAGGACTTGGGGATTAGTCTTGCTATCCCTCCTTGTGATTCATCACTTGAATGACTCGGGATCTGGTGCACACCATTTTCTTCTCTATTGATCTTAGGAATTTTGAAATTCACATGCACACTCCTTGTGCTATCTCTCCTGAGCTTGGTCAACACTTAATGAAGTGTTCACTATGTGCACTCCTTGCACCTTGTCCCTCCTCTGATATTTTACAATACTATGGTGCACTCCTTGCACTTTCTTTGTGTAAACTTACACTAACTCTCCTGAGCTTCTGAACCTGTAAACAGTTTGGCCTTCGCACACCTTGCATTGGAAATATGCACTCTTTGCTTTATGAGTCACATAAGAGAAACAATTGAAACTTATAATGGTATTCATAACTCATTCAACCGACCATTTAGATGTGCACACACAAAAACATAATTAACAACATATAATTTATCTAATTACTCATAGATAAACAAATTCACAATCACAAAAATGTGTGGGCAATTCTCTCTTTCTATATTTCTTCAGCAATAATTTACAAGAGTTTCGATAACCTTCAACAATATCCTTCAACAAGAAAATAACAATAAATTTCAGTATCCTCCTCTTGGTATAGACTACATTTATTTATACATGAAGGGGTTTCTCGAGCCTTCCCTCCAGATTATTCTAGTGCTTTCATATCACAATTAAAGCATCTTACCACTAAACTTATTTCAGTAAATGAACATTCAAAATTCAGATATGAGTCGATGTTCAAAATCTGTACAATCCTACAGGAATTAAATAAAATTACACTCTCTTGGAGCATATACAAAGGCTCTAGTATGAATATCTCATGGGATATTTAATTACGAAGGTCTTAAACTTAAAGTGAGATGCCCTCCTTGGGATCCAAACCAGTTACAACGCACTGCGTTGGATGTTGAGTCATCTTCCACCATGCCTCATTAAGTGATGACAATGATGCTCCTGCATCATACTCCTTTAGACAAAATATTCATGGTCTCTTTTCCATGAGTTCCTCCACTTCCTCTCCAGGTTTTGGGATGTATGCTTCGATTTTCCAATTGGCATCTTCTGCTGGATGCTTCATCCATTTAACCAGATATTCATGGTAAACTTTTCTCTCGATTCTCTTAGCAATTATTTGATCTAAAATATTTTCTATCTGAGGATTTTCTATTATGGGAATCTTTCATATCCAATGAATCTCCTCTTGATCATATATTCCTTCTTTGTTATCCATTTTGTAAGGATACAAGTCTGCTTCATTAAATTATTGGTGAAATTCCAATGTCCTCTAGTAGTTCAATCTCATAAGTATTTGCAACAAATTTTTTGAGGATTTTACGAGGTCCTATCTTATTCATCTTCAATTTATTATATTTCCATGTTGGAAATCTTTCCTTCCTTAGATGTGCCAAAACTTGGTCTCCAACCTCAAAATTCGCCCCCTTCCTTATTTGATCTATTCGGTTCTTTTATTTTTGGTTTCTATCCTATAGTTGTCCTTTGATTTGATCATCCAACGTTTGTATTTTTGTAGCGAAGACTTCTACTCCTGCACTTTGAAATTTAGTTTGTCCTAAATCTCTCAATTCTTAAATTCCTCTTAGATGCATTTCATACACTATCTGGAATGGAATATTACCAGTACTCCTGTTTGGTGAGTCATTATACGCAAACTTTGCTTGAGGAAGAATTTGATCCCACTGACTGTTATGTTCAGCTACCAAACATCCTAGAATATTCCCTAAGCTTTTATTCACTACCTTAGTATGTCCATCTGTTTGAGGGTAATATGTTGAACTAAAAGACAAATTTGTCCCCAGTTTCTTCCACAAAGTCCTCCAAAAGTGCCCCACAATTTGTTTTTGTTTGTTTGAGAGTATACTCCTAAGTAACCCATGCAATCTCACAATCTCCTTGAAAAACATATTTTCTATGTGAGTAGCATCACTTGTTTTGTGACAAGGTATAAAATGCGCCATATTTGAGAATATCTCAACCACCACAACTATTGAATAATTTTCCCTCTGGTTTCTTGGAAATCCCAGAACAAAATCCATACTTATAGCATCCCACAACTTGTTTGGGATAGGCAATGGTTGATACAATCGTGTGTTATGCTGCTTTCCTTTAGCATGATGGAAAATTATGCATTTGTCCATAAAATTATTCACATTAAACCTCATTCTTGGCCAATAGTATAAAGAACTTAATTGTGCATATGTTTTATCATGGCCAAAATGTCCATCCAATCCTCCACTATGTTTTTCCTTCAACAAATTGTCATTTGTCCCTCATTGAGCATTTTTGGATACACAATCAGATTCCTTTGAATAACATTCCTTATTGGATTATATACTCCATCCATTGTTTTCTATCCTTCAACAAAGGATTTTCACAAGCTTCATAAGCTTCCTTGAAATATGGGTCTTCCTTGTACATCTCCTTGAGGTGTTTACATCCCAAAGTCTCCACATGGAATTCCTGCAAGATTAAACATCTCATGATCAAAGCATCTGCAACTTTGTTAGCACTTCCACTAATATGCTTAATGACAAAAGTAATATTCTGCATGAATTCTACCCATTTGGCTTGTCTCTGGTTCAATTTCTCTTGTCTTGTTATGAATTGCAAACCATGATTTTCAGTATACAAAATAAACTCCTTTGGTATAAGATAATGCATCCACTTTTTAAAAGCTTGAATTACAACATAAAATTCCTTGTCATGTGTTGAACACTTCTTCTTGGAATCATTCAAATTCTAACTAAAATAAGCAATAGGCTTATCATCTTTACTTAAAACTACACTGATGGCCACTCCACCTTCATCACATTTGACTTGGAAAGTCTTCCTAAAGTATGGAAGAATTAAGATAGGTTGTTCTGTTATATTTTCTTTTAACACTCTAAATCATTTCTCAGCTTCTTTTGTCCAATCAAAAGATCCATATTCCTTCTTTATAGTATCCAATATGGGTGCACAAATACTTCTAAAATTCCTAATGAATTTCCTGTAAAAACTTGTTAACCCATTAAAACTTATTACTTAGAACACACTTCTTGGAGAAGGCCACTCGTTTATATCCCTCACCTTTCCTGGATCCATTTTCAATTCATTTGAAGAGATTAAAAACCCCAGATATACAAGTTCGGTCTTCATGAAAGAACACTTATTCAAATTCACCAAGACATTTTCCTATTTCTCCCCTTCATTTATGGAACTTTTCTATCATGGTTCTTTTTCCTCTGTTAGCACTCTTCCCCTTGTTCCTCTGACTTTGCTTCCTTGCCAGTTTTTCTTCTTCCTTCAAGGCTACTTGATAATAATCCTCTACATTCATCATCGTTATCATACTAATCTCATCCTGGATTTCATACATCAATCCATTAATATATCTAGCAACCTTCTCTTCATTATTTTCCCTATGTCCTGCTCTTATATTCAACTTATAAAATTATTCGGTATATTCCTTCACTAACAAACCTTTCTGTCTCAAATTTTGCAACCTTCTAAACAGATTCAACTGATAATCCTTGGGTATGAATTTATCCTTAAGATTAGCTACCATTCTATCCCAACTCTTAATCTTAGTCTTACCTTTTCTCCTTCTATCAGCTTGCAACTCATCCCACAAGAAAGTTGCATATCCCTTCAACCTAGTCACCGCATGTGTTATTTTCTTCTCATCATCAATATCCTCATAATCAAAGTACTTATCCAGTCCAGAAAATATTTTACATTCAAATTACCTTCATACATCGAAAATTCCATCTTTTCTCTGGTTCCCAACTTGATAAAATCTCTCATCAATCTCTCATTTGTTTCTTCTTCTCTTACAACTTCTTCTTCTATATTTTCAATTTCATCATCACTAACATCACTAGCCCTTGGTGCTCTCCTATGCATTGTTTCCATGGTGTCTATCCTTACACGAAGTTGTCTCATTTCCTCCTCTATATTTGTATTGACTATAGGTCTCTCCCTGCATCTCCTTGGTGGCATGGTGCCAATATATCTCTTCTCCTTACACAAACAAGCATTTTTCCTTCTGATACTACTTGACTCAAACACCCTATCGGATAATACGATATCTTAGTCTAAGATATTTCTCTGAAGCTGAATTATCTCTTAAATCTCTGTTGGATCCTCTCCTATGATCATAGGTCCCTTTTCTCCCCTTGTGCACGTCCACACAAAACCCACAGGTGCTTCCTATAAGCCCCATTTACTTCTTAGAATTGAGCTTCAGTAACTAGCCCCCTTTCTTATGTGGAATATCAGGTGACCTTGGGCTAGGATCGAGCGCTTAACTGAAAGTTGTTGTTCGAAGCTCCTAGACTTCGACACTCCTTAGAAATTACCAATGAAAAACTATGCAACCAAAAAATTCCGGACTAATGAAGGGCCTAAATCCACAGATATGATGATTAACATTTTACCTAGGATCAATGGTTTGTGTTCACTTCATCCTCAGAGGCTTTAGGAATTTTCTATGCCAAAACAATTGTAACCCAATATCTTCTGAATAGTCGAATTCTGAACAACTCTGAAAACTACAGTCTACGTATACCTGACACCTAACGGTCCGGGTTTATGACGCAACACCCCTACCTGAGTAGGTTTTGTGTGACCTCCCGATCTTTGTATATTTCTACTTGCTTGAGCTAGAATGGCTCTTTAGTTCCCACTGGAACCTTCGCACATATAACCACAGGTCCTTCTTAGAAGTTATGCCTGTGTGAACAAGCACTAGGTGCGAACCTCCACTCCACGTGACCAACCAGTGTGACCACAACCTTTACCTGAAAAGGTGTTTCGGGTTTCGTGACTTCGCGATTTCTGTTGTGAGTCCCTCTGACTCCTTTGACTCCCAAAACCCCAAAATGGGTCAATGGATCCTCATCTCCTCGCTTATGATTCAACCATATGACCTTAGTCAAGTCCTAGGGTCCACCTCCGAGCGCATCAAGATTTCGTGACTCGTGATTTCACGATGTGACTCTTCTCATTTATCCCAAAGCTTGAACTCACAACTTCCTTGCTATGGATCGATGGTCCTGATTCCTCCTCGATTTGATGGTCCAGATTGTATTGGAATTTTGTGTATCCGGATTTCGCAACTCAAGATCTCCAAGTCACGACCTTCTCCACACTCCGACTCCCGAAATGCCAAAATATGAAACCACAATATCAACGGCTCCTGTTGATCCAAATCTAATGGTGACTATTCCTCTTGAGCTTGCAAGTGTTGGAAGACACTCATCCTTAACTTCTCCATTGATCCACTAGATCTAATGGTGCATGGAAAATCGGTAGTTCTCCTTCTGAGAATTTCAACCGTCCATTCGGGCTCTTTGACAAATCTTACCAAATGACTTGGCACCCTTCTTTCTGAGATTTCATTCTATGAAATGAATTCGTCCCTTGTCTTCCCTTCAAACTCTTCAAAGCCTCTATCCTTATTGATCTTGGTTCTTGATGCAAACTCAAGGATTCTAGGGAATTTTTCCCACACTCTTCACAGCTTCACTGTAATCTCTAATTATTTGAACTCCAACTCTACGCACTCCTCGCGATAGTATCTCTCCAACCACTCACTGGGTTGGAAATGTCTAAGGATTCAACTGGCCTTCACACACCTTGCACGACTCTACGCTATAGTTTCACTTTTACTGGTATGAAAAACAATGATATCTCTCCTGAGATTTTCTGAGGTAAAACTTAGAACTTGTCAACGTACTCCTTGTGGACATTCACTGAACTCCTTGCAGGAATTCTCAGGAAGAGAAACAATTGAAACTAATACTCTCCCTCTCACAGAATTCATACATTCAACATGAAATCATATACATACACAACATTGAAACAAATGCATAACATAGCATATAAGCAAACTGTAAACATACCATTCAATAGATGCAAATAATATTCCTCACAACACCATGAGATTGAGTCAAATCATCCGTATATTAACTCAAGCGTTCCTGTACATGGGTTCTATAGAAACAACTATTTTCTTATACAATTTCTACAATCTTTGTTCTTCTCTGCTCTCCTATTCTCTTGCTCTATATCTCTTGCTCTTACCATGAGAATAATGATAAAATCATACATTACAATACATACGAGGGGGATTTATAGAGTTTTCCCTCCTACAACCTCTAGCTATCTAATCGAATTAAAGCCTACATCTACTTTACATTTATTACATTAATTGCCTCCAACAAATAGATGAGAGCAACCACTCAAGATTTGCGTTACAATCTCTAAACCATAAAAGAAAAAATATCTTTTGCAGATATTACATTAATGCTTCATCCTTTTGAAATTCAAAATATTCTCAAAATGTGTGTTGGTGCATATCCAGTTGTCCTTTGCTTTGTTGGCTTGCTTACGATGCTCCTGCATCATAATCCTTTGGCTGAAAAGTTCATGGACTCATGTTCATGAGATCCTGCACCGTCTGTCCATGTTTCTGCATCTCTACTTCGCTTTCCCAATTGGAATCTTCAATTGGGTGTCCCTTCCACTTTACCAAGTATTCAAAACACGTCTTTCTTCGGGTCTTCTTGCTAACTCTCTGATCAATGATATTTTCCATCTACGGCTTTTCAACTACAGGCAGTTGTTTGACCCACTGAAATTCCTTATGAGTCTCTGCTCCTCTCGCTTCATCTTCTTTATAAGGATACACATATGCTACATTGAATATGGGTGATATGCCCACATCATTTGGAAATTCTACCTCATAAGAATTTGCCTCAAATTTTCTCAAAATATTACATGGCCCTATCTTTTTCATTTTTAGCTTATTATGCATTCCCCTTGGGAATATTTCCTTCCTTACATGCGCTAAAACTAAATCTACCACTTTGTACTGAAACTCTCTCCTATGTTGATCTGCTCTGCGTCTGTATTACTTGTTGGAACTCTGCAACCTCTCTTTAATCTTATTGTGGAGCTCTTACATCTCTGCTACAAAATATTTTTCTCCAACACTTCTAAACTCATGCTGCTCTAAGTCCCTCAACTCAGATACTCCCCTTGGTTGCATTCCATACATTATCTGGAATGGGCTTTGTCCCATGCTTCTGTTAGGTGAGTTATTATATGCAAATTCTGCTTGCGGCAGAATCTGATCCCACTGACTGTGATGGTCAACTACTAAACTCCTCAAAAAGTCCCCCAAACTTTGATTTACTACCTCAGTCTGGACATCCTTCTGAGGGTGATATGATGAGCTAAAAGATAAATTCATCCCAAACTTTTTCCATAGTGTCCTCTAGAAATGACCAACAAATTTGGTATCTCGATTCAAAACAATACTCTTGGGTAAACCAAGAAGTCAAACAACTTATTTAAAAAACAAGTTCACAATGTGTGTTGCATCACTGTTTTTCTGACATGGAATAAAATGTCCCATCTTGGAAAATCTATCAACTACCACAAATATGGAATCACAACCTCTCTGTGTCCTCGATAGTCCTAACACAAAATCCATGCTTACGTGCTGGCAAATTCTACATCTATTGACAAATTTCTTGACATCTATCCTCATCCCTAGCCAATAATACAAACTGTTCAGTTGCGAAAATGTTTTGCCATGGCTGAAATGTCCAGCCAATCCTCCACTATGTTTCTCCTTCAAAAGGTTTTCACGTATAGAACTCTTCGGGATACAAAACTGATTTACTTTGAATAGAAATCCATCTTGTATCAAATAGTCAACCCATTGGCTTCTATCTCTCAGAATAGGATTCTCACATGCTTCATAAGCATCCTTGAAATTTGAATTATTTATGTACATATCCTTAAGGCTATCAAAAACTAAGGTCTTCACACAAAACTCTTGCAGAATCAAACATTTCCTGCTCAATGCATCAATAACCTTATTAACAGTTCCATAAATGTGCTTTATAACAAAAGTAAAGTTTTGCATAAATTCAACCCATTTTGCGCGTTTCTGGTTCAGCTTGTCCTGTCTGGTTACAAATTGTAAAGCATGGTTGTCACTATACAAAATGAACTCTTTCGGAACCAAGTAGTGCCTCCATTTCTTCAGCACTTGTATGATTTCATAAAATTCTTTATCATACATGGAATACTTTCTCTTGGCATCATTTAGCTTCTCATTGATGTATGCAACTGGTCTATTGTCTTGACTCAAGACTACTCCAATCGCAAATCCACTTGCATCACATCTCACTTGAAATGTCTTACTAAAATCTGGAAAATTGGAACTGGTTTTCCAATTATCTTCTCCTTTAACAACATCAAACTTTGCTTTGCTTCCTCTGTCCAATGAAAAGATTTATGTCTTTTCTTGACTGTGTCCATCATTGGCGCAGAAATTCCACTAAAATTTATGATGAACTTCTTGTAAAAATTGGCTAATCCATGGAAGCTTCCGACTTCAAAGATATTCCTTGGAAACAACCATTCTTTGATTGTTTTTACTTTATTAAGATCCATCTTCAACTCATTCGAAGAGATCACAAAACCTAAATAAACGAGCTCTTTCTTCATGAAAGATGACTTCTTCAGATTTATCAACAATTTTTCTTGCTGCAACCTCCTCATCAATAGAGTTAGGTGTCTCACATGCTCTTCCTCAGTCTTACTGAAGATTAGTATATCATCAAGATACACAATACAAATTTTCCAATGAAATCTTTCAAGACTTCGTTCATCAATCTCATGAAATTACTTGGCACATTCGTCAAACCAAATGACATGACAAGCCATTCATACAACCCTTCATTTGTCTTGAATGCTTTCTTCCTTTCATAACCTTCCCTCATTCTAATATGATGATATCCACTTTTCAAATCAATTTTTGAAAAAAACATTGCTCCACTCAAGCAATCCCTCAAGTCATCCATCCTCGGTAAAGGAAATCTATGTCTGATGGTGATTTTGTTTATAGCCATCGAGTACGTACACATTCTCCATCCACCATCCTTCTTTGGACTTTACACTATTAGTACAATGCATGGACTCAATATTTCTATGATCAACCCTTTGTCCATCAAATCTTGGAATTGCTTCTTAACTTCTTCATTCTCCCGTGATGTCTGTCTGTACGCTTCTTTGTTTGGTAAAATCTCTCCTGGTATAATATCAATGTGATGTATTATACTTGTAATGGGAGGCAATGAACATGATAAATTTTCCACCACTATATTAGTGGAATTCTCTAGCTCTTCCTGAATTTCCTCAGGTAGATCATCTATTGAAGTACTGGTCAAGATGACTCTAGGTTTTCTTACCATAGCAAACTGCATTTCTACATCTTTCTTGACTTCATCCAAAATTTCCTTCCCACTCATGAGAAGTATAGTATTGCTTGTTTCTTATTTCACCTTCTTTTCTTCAATCTGCAACAACATATGTGTCCTACCATTATTCTCCAAGGTGCATGTATTATTTCTTCCATCATGAACAACATTCCTGTCATATTGCCACAGTCTCCCCAACAAAAGATGATAGACATCCATGGGAATAACATCACATAAGATCTCATATCTATATCCCCTTATCTTAAATTCAACTAAACATTGTTGAGTGATGACTACCTAATGTCCTTTTTGCAACCATGACACCTTGTATGGGCTCAGATTTGCAACTCTCTCCAATTCCAACTTTTCCACCATCTCTGTGGATACTAGATTATCCTTGCTTCCACTATCCAATATCACCTTGCATACCCTATCCTTGGTCTTGCAAGCAGTTCTCTATCTGCTTCTCTATCTCCTTCTCTGGCTTCAAGAGAATTTTCCTCATCATTAAGGATCTTCTTCCTTCTGCATCTTCCACCTCAACATTTCACCTCTTCTCTTCTGAAATGTGATCGTATCCTCCTCCATCCATTTTTCTATCGGGACATTCAAAATATTTGTGCCCTATCTTCCATAGAAAAAACACTTTATTTCACCACCTCTGCCTCTTCCTCTTTCTCTTGCTTGAGGAACAATGTTCCTATAGGCATACTTTCCTCCTTGTGAACTTCCTCCCCTTTTTGGGTGGTTATGAGGTTTATTTTCTTCATCCTTGGGCTTCTGTACTTTGTCCTAGGCAATTGTTTTTCCTCTGTTCATACTTCTACCTTTTCCCCTTTGACCATTCTTTCGAGCTAATTTTACTTATGCCTTCGGAGCAACGTGATAAGCATCTTCCATATTTCTAATCATCACCATGCTCATATCACCCTAAATATCATATCTCAGAACCTTCATATATATGGTGACTTTTTCATCATCACTCACATGATGACCATCTTTGATGTTGAGTCTATAAAATTCCTCATTGTATTCCTTCATTGCCATCCCTTTCTGTCTTAAATTCTATATTCTTCGAAATAGATTAATTTGGTAATCTCTGGGTATAAACTTGCCTTTCATATTTATGACCATCCTATCCCAGATTTTGATTCGTTGTTTTCCTTTGCAACACCTGTCAACCTGCAGTTATCCCACCACAATGTTGCATGCCCTTTCAGTCTAGTGACAACATGTTTTACTTTCTTATATTCTCTATATCCTCATATTCGAAGTATTTATCTAGAGCTCTAAACCAATCTAGTAGCTCCTCAATGTCTAAGTTGCCTTCATACATCGGGATGTCCATTGTTTCTCTGGTCCCTATTCTTGCAACAACTTTGAATATACATTCCTCTGCAGCATCTCTAGCTACAATTTCTTCTTCGAATCCAACTTCATTTTCACTTTCAACCTCATCAATATCTCCAGTATCAGTTGTTTGTCTCTGTGTTGTCTCCATAGCATCCAATCGAGCATGAAGTTCTCTCATTTCCCTTTCCACGACTGGATCGGGCATGGCTCTTTGGAGGCATTGTTTAAATATGTTCCATGTAGAATTTAAATAAAAACTTTCCTTCTCTCTTCTCTTTCTTACATAAAACAATGATTGTAATCTTTGATACCACATGATGCAACACTCCTACCTGAGCAGGTTACACATGACCTCCCAGTCTATGAATATTTCTACTTCCTTGAGTTGGAATGTCTCTTTAGCTCCCACTGGAACCTTCACACATATAACCACAGGTCCTTCTTATATGTTACACCGATTTTAACAAGCACTAGGTGCGAACCTCCACTCCACGTGACCAACCAGTGTGACCACAACCTTTACCCAAAAAGGAGTTTCAGGTTTCGTGACTTTGCGATTTTTGTTGTGGGTCCCTTTGACTCCTTTGACTCCCAAAACCCCAAAATGGGCTAACGGATCCTCAGCTCCTCCCTCATGCTTCAACCATATGACCTCAGTCAAGTCCTAGGGTCCACCTTCGAGCACGTCAGGATTTCATGACTTGTGAGTTCGCGATGCAAATCCCATCCTTTCTCCTGAAGTTTGAACTCTCGACTTCCTTGCTATGGATTGAAGGTCCTTATTCCTCCTCAATTCGACGGTCCATATTGTATCGAAATTTCACATATTGGGATTTCACAACTCAAGATCTCCAAGTCATGACCTTCTCCACACTCCGACTCCCAAAATGTCGAAATCTGAAACCACAAGATCAATGACTCTCATTGATACAAATCTAATGGTGATTATTCCTCCTGAGATTGTGAGTGTTGGAAGACACTCAACCTTAACTTCTCTACTGATCCACTGGATCTAACGGTCAATGACGAATTGGTAGTTCTCCTTCTAAGAATTTCAACCATCCATTTGGTCTCTTTGACAAATCTTACAAAATGACTTGGCACCCTTCCTTCTGAGATTTCCTTTTATGAAACGACTTTGACCCTTGTCTTCCCTTCGAACTCTTCAAAACCTCTATCCTTCCTGATCTTGGTTCTTGATGCAAGCTCAAGGATTCTAGGGAATTCTTCTCGCACTCTTCGCAGCTTCACGATAATCTTTTATTATCTGAACTCTCCAACTCTATGCACTCCTCGCGAAAATAGCTCTTCAACCACTCACTAGGTTGGAAAAGTATAAGACTTCAACTAGCCTGCACACACCTTGTACGAATCTGCGCTATACTTGCACTTTTGCTGGTATGAAAAACAATGGTATATCTCCTGAGCTTTTCTGAGGTAAAACTTAGAACTTGTCAATGCACTCCTTTCAGACTTTCACTACACTCCTTGCAGGAATTCTCAGGAAGAGAAACAATTGAAACTCATACTCTCCCTCTCACAGACTTCATACTTTCAACATGAAATCATATACATACACAACATTGAAACAAATGAATAACATAGCATATAAGGATACTGTAAACATACCATTCAATAGATGCAAACAGTATTCCTCACAACACGAGGAGATTGAGTCAAAGAATTCTTATATTAACTCAAGCGTTCATGTACATGGGTTCTGTAGCAACAACTATATGCTTATACAACTTCTACAATCTTTGTTCTTCTCTACTCTCCTATTCTCTTTCTCTATATCTCTTGCTCTTACCATGAGAATAATGATAAAATCATACATTACAATACATACAAAGGAGATTTCTAGAGTTTTCCCTCTTACAACCTCTAGCTATCTAATCGAATTAAATCCTACATCTACTTTACATTTATTACATTAATTGCCTCCAACAAAAAGATGAGAGCAACTGCTCAATATATGCGTTACAATCTCTAAACCATAAAAGAAAAAATATATGTTCCAGATATTACATTAATTCTTCATCCTTTTGAAATTTAAAATATTCTCAAAATGTACGCTGGTGCGTATCCAGCTGTCCTCTGATTTTTTGGCTTGCTTACAATGCTCCTGCATTAGTTTACTCTAAGCTTCGGAACTTTGGGAGTTCTTCACCTCTGCACAATAACGGCCAAACTTTCCTCGACTTTTGAATCACCGAATCAATCAAGGATCCATTGCTTCATACTCACCCATGAATCTATGATAGAGATTCACTCTGGGACTTAGGAGCTTCAGGACTCTAGTCCTTACTTGTAACAAATGACTCACAACTATCGGAGTAGCGAATTCCGAAGGACTTAGGAATAATTGTCGCTATCCCTCCTTGAAGTTTGTCACTTGAATGACTCAGACTATGGAAAATACTTTGCACTTCTCTCCTAAGCTTGGGAATTTTGAAAGTTACCTATGCTCTCTTTGCGTTATCTCTCCTAAGATTGGTCAACACTTAATGAAGTGTTCTCTCTGTTCACTCCTTGCATCTTCTCCCTCCTTTAAGATTTTACACTACTATGAGGGTAGGGGAACTCCTTGCACTTTCTTTGTGTAAAATTACACTATCTCTCTTGAGCTTCTGAACCTATAAATGGTTTGGCCTCCACACACCTTGCGTTGGCAATATGCACTCTTTGCGCTAAGAATCACAAAATAGAAACAATTGAAACTTATAATGGCATTTAGAACACATTCAACCGACCATTTATATCTGCACACAAAAACACAAAATTAACAACATAGCATTTATCCAATAGCTCAGAGATAAAAAAAAAATCACAATCACATAAATGTGTGAGCAATTCTCTCTTTCCATATTTCTTCAGCAATAATTTACAAGAGTTTCAACAACCTTCAACATCAAAATAACAATAACTTTCAACAGCCTCCTCTTGGCATAGATTACATTCATTTATATATGAAGGGGCTTATCGATCCTTCCCTCCAGACTATTCTAGTTCTTTCATATCACAATTAAAAGCACCCTACCACTAAGATTATTTAAATAAATGAACATTTACAATTCAAATATGAGTTGACGCTCAAAACTTGTACAATCCTACAGGAATTAAAGACAATTACAATCTCCTGGAACATATACAAAGGATCTAGTCTGAAGATATCATGGGATATTTGATTACAAAGGTCTTAAAATTAAAGTTACGCACCCTCCTTTGGATCCAAACTAGTTACAATGTGTTGCACTGGATGCTGAGTCATCTTCCACTGCACCTCATTAAATGATGACAGTGATGCTCCTGCACCAGGGAGCTAGGCTTTATACCTATGAGTAATATTCTATTCAAGAAATTGTAAAGGGATCAAGTAATTTTCTATTGTAAGAATTCATTTTTGTAGCCATAGATTCTTGGAGTCCAAAGAAATGATATATCCTATGTGGAAGAGAAGGGGATCACATTCCTTGGGTTACGTGGGTTGAGAGAAAAGAGATCTAGTAGATTAGAATGGTTGTAGGAATTAACTTGTTGTGAGGGTATAATATCCCGCTTTAGGGACGACCATATCTTATGGATTCATAGACCTATATCAAGGGTGACTTGTTGTTGAGAACTAGAAAAGAAAGTTTGCAATTGGGTGGAATGTTCATCCTCTATAGCAATTTTCTTCTTTTTTAATAATATATAAAGGATTATAAGAAACTAGGGTGCCATGTATAAGTGTTGGCCACATATTGAAGTATTCCAAGAATCTCATGCATAAATTAGGTTCCCATGTCATGATGATCATGTTCACTCCCAATTAAGGACACCTAAATGGATAACTATTTACGCTCCAAATACCCACCACTATCATGTGTATCCAAATGAATAGAAGTATTTAAAGCCAGAAGATCATCCACGTAGCTGCAAAAGGTCAACAATGGATATAGAAGGAATACTACACCTATAAAATATTTATAGTTGAAATGAGTATGAACATGTTTCTCATGTTTTCCCCGAATGACGTTCTCTTCATCTAGTGGATCAGAGTCACCAAAGAGATGTTTTAAATATTTTTCTTCTTCGAAATGACACTTGTCCATATGCTAATCATCAAAAGAATCCTATAAATCACCCTAGAAATATATATATCTAGTACACTCTTCTTTGATTAAAGGATATGTCTCACCAATCATATTGATCTCTCTAACATTTTTAAAAAAACTACCGAATATGTTTATACTTATAGATCATGTCTATCAACGTTCTAACCACGACCTCATGCTCAACCTTTCCATTCATGTTTTCAACTAAGGAGTTGAGGTGGTGAATTAGAATGGCCCTCATCAAAATTTCTATCATGGCCCAGACCATGAAATGACATAGCCAATCTATCCCAAGAAAGATCTCTAGTGCCACTTTTTGTGATCCTTAACATTTAAAATTGAATCACAAGAAAGACAAATGAATTATCGGTACTTTATTCAATATCAAAATCATTGAGATATGGAAACACTATACAATGTTAATTTTAGGGAAACATTGACTCTTATTCACTTTCTTATTTGACAGAGGAACCTCCCAGTGAGACAAGATCCAATTCAACGTCCTTTGTTACATTTGTAGTTATAGCTTCCTATAAAACCATAATTACAACCACATGCTAACTATCTAGTGGGGCATTTTTTAATGAGGTCACATTACATTTATTCAACATTAACTACCTAGTATACTTTCTTTAATAATAACAAGCACAATGGACCTAGTTTACCTTACATTGAATGGACACTAATACTATTACTCTAATGAACCTTTTGGCTCCTCATTACATTTCTAAGGAGAATCCCACCATCACCATCATGGGTGAGCTCCTATTTTTCCACAAAGGAAATTATTACTATATTCAATGTTAACTATGATATTTTTCCCACCTTCCTAACGCCACCAACAATACCATCTCTCTATTCTTAATCATGCAATATCCCTTTATCCTTGAAGCCTCTTTATCATCCTATGTCCCTATATGTGAATTCTATTTGTCTAAATTGGAGTATAAATATATCCTTGATGACCTCTTCTACATGAATGTATGAGAACTCTTGGGGTCACCTTGCACATGTTCCCTATCCCTTCCTATATTCACCCTATATTAGTGCCCTAGCTAGCTTATGATGGAACCTTCTTCCCTTTTCCTCCATCACCCCTATCATCTAGATGTTCAAGGTAAGGATTTATACTATCCTCAACCTTTCCCTATTATCCTAAGAAAACTTTGTGGACTTCCAAAAGTTTTCATGTTTTAATAATATTTCACCAAGATGAATGAAGCCTTTTTGTGAATGCATCATTACTTCATCACTACTATCATTTTATAGGTCATCCATAGCTATTCTAGATGTATTTCGTCAACTTTGAAAAAAATAATCTTATTAGCAATTTACATACCATTAATTACTTTTAAGATAGTTACCAACTTGACAAGAACCCTCTAGATTTCTTGTATTTTTTGGGTCACATTTAATGACTACTTTTACCCCTATTTCAAAAGGTGGTCACAATGGTAGCACCATTTTTGGGGGGGTTAAAATTGTCATCTTTTCAACCATGAATTTAATAGCTTTGTAATGTTGTTGTCTACAAAAACCTTAAAATCAACCCCCAAATTGAAAATTATGGTAACAAAAGTACAATATTTTATTTTTGAGGTTAGAACTACAACTTCTTCGAAACCAATGGATTTGAAAACTAGTACCGTTACAACCAAAATCTCAAAATCAACCCTTAAATATAAAAACCAATGCTCCTAGCAGCACACACATCTTTTATGGGAATACATTTACATGTTTTTTGAAATCATGGCCTTGATAATTACTACAGTTGGAACCAAAATATCAATACCATCCCGCGAATTGAAATGAGGCTCTATCAATGACATCATCTTTCCTGGCAGGGCTTAAAATTGAATCATTTTAGAAATCGTGGATTAAAAGCTTGGCACTATTGAGAAAAATATCGTAGAAAAGAAAAAATTAGAAAAAAATTTAGAAAAGGAGAAAAAAAAAAAAGAGGGAAGAAACCAAAAATGAATTTTTTTTATTTAATCAATTAAGTAAATAAATTAACATTTTACATTTAAAAGAAAACAACTAAAAACAACAGAATGAAAAAAATCGATGCGACAATGATTCTCGAAATTGCCCCCTGGGCTCCCCCCAACAAAGATAAAACGACTATTTTGAGTAGTGGGAGGGATGCGACGGGGGGGGGGCATGCCTACCCTCTGATTCCACTTCTAAAGTTGCTTGCCATTTTTCCAAAAAATTCAGTTTTTTTTGTGATATATATATATATATATATATATATGATTTTTTCCCCTTTAAGTATGTATACCTTCGTAGACTTTAGCACTAAAATTGTTGTGGGACAAGGGTCCCTTGTCCCACAAACAAGGGGGTATCATACAATAATTTGGTGTCTAGCTTGGTTGTGACCTTAAAAATAGATTGTTATTATTATTCTTATTAATATTTTCTTTTGGATTTTCCTTGTGGTGTAGAGAAGTCGGCGAGGGAGTGCATTATTAACACACTCTGTAAGTGAAGTCAGCAGCTCGAAAACTCTGGGGACACCTCAAATCCATCCATGTTAAGGGTTGGTGTGGTCTAGGCCGGGTGTAATCCCCAGGTGATTTTGATGGCTTAGATGCCTCTGGGTCGTGGCATCTCAAGGACATCCCAATCCCTCAAGTCCAGGATATTTAGCTAACAATATATATATATATATATATATATAATTTTCTTTATTATAAATAGATTTTTTAATTTTTTAAATGGTTAATTTTTTTCATATTTTCATCCTTTAAAAAAATGTTAGTCTCTTTTTTTAATTATGTTGTTTTTATTGTTTTTTCTATTTATTTAAATTGTTATTTTTTTAATTATTTAAAAAACATTATGTTCTTTTTCCCATTTGGGGTTTACCCCTTTTTTTTCATTATTTTTCTTTTTAGTTCCCCATCTTTCTTGACTTGTTTGATAGATTGGACTTTATTATTTCAAGGCATTTTGTTTACAAAATGACTTGTATTATTGACTTGTGTTATGATGATAAACTCATTCCATTATTTTATTATTATTATTTTTTCTAATTGAAGTATTGGTGATTTTGAATGAATTTTATTTAAAATGTTTATGTGAAAAATGGATAGATAAAATGTATTTAATACGATGTAATTGATGTTATTATTTCGTATGCCCATGATACATTGAAATGGATATACTTCATATGACTAGTGCGACAGAGAAGTCATAGTTATATATTGATGTGGGATTACATCAACATTGTATTGACTCTAAATTGGATCAAGATATATTATGCGATTGATGATATGATTTCATTTATAATCATTGGACAATTTGATGTGTTGATGTAAGTGTATGCAGGCATATATAATATGTTTGTTGATTAGTCCAAAAATGGATAAATAGGGTTTTATGGAAGTGTACATGGTATCATTAGGAGATGAGGAACAACATTCCCATTCCTCCCTATTCATACTCCATGGCCTATGTTGAAAATCATGTGACACTTTTAGTTAGATTCGCACATTGCCCTGAGGGTAGGTGGTGGATTTCGTTACTCGTGAGGTTTCACTAAGGGGCACATAGTAAGGAGGCATCATTATTCCTCAATGACCATTAGTCTCTCAATAAGGATGACAAAGGTTGAGTTAATAAGGTGTCAATAGTTGCACCATTTCCCCCACCAACAAAGTTGGATACATGAAGGGTGTGCATGAATATGAAACCCTTGATACTTACTCAAAATTTACTCTTGAAGGGCATGGAGAAGCATGCCACCCTTGGTATAATTTACAAGTGTTGAGTACATATGAAAATATATTTGATAAAGCATATGAAATATGTTTGATTTACCATGTGCATTTTTATTAGTTTTTGTGAAGAAATGTTAAAATGCATGGCTAATTGATTTATTGTGCAAATGTATTAGTATACTTTATAACTAAGAGAAATGAAAGTGTTCATTTAAAATTATTTGAAGATAAATTTATTATAAATTTGCATGTAATAGAAAAAAAAAGGTTAATTACTAGAAATTAAATACTATTGCACCCATGAATTAAAGAAAGAGGAACAAAGAATTCAAATTGAAATAGAAGTGTGGGAAAAGAAAAGTAGGCTATCAATTATTAAAAAGAACTAATAGATAACTAAAATAGTAACTAAATGTACACCCACTCAAATAGGAAATGAGGAGGAGGACAAAAGAACATCTAGAAGTAAAAATAGAAAATGTGGTAGTTGAGGAAGCATAAATCACTGATTTATATTTTTAAATAAAGAATTAATTGTGTACTTGTGCATGTGAGTAACACATAGGTGGATGAATCATAGGTGGTTAGTAAATTATAAAAATTACATTTATACATGAGATGGACAAGTAGCTTTGGCAAAAAAAATCCTATAAATAGAAGCCTAAGCTAGAGGGCTCATATACCTTTTTTCACCCTAATGTTAAATGGTCATCATAATATTTGAATTTCTATTCACAATTGTTGAAGAGTTTTCTCCATTGAATAACTTTCAAAAGATGAACATTTACTTTCAAGTTTGAAGATTCACTCTTCAATTATTTTTCTAAATCAATACATTTCATATAACTCCATTGCAGCTCACGGTTCTCGGGAAAGAGAATACCCATTAAAGAGAATACTCCATTGTAAACCAATGGACTATCAAAAATTGTTAAAATAGACAAAAATGTGATTAAATTTGAAAACTCCAATATCAAAAGGTAAACAACTTTCTACAATAATTCTTGTATGAAAATATTCATTGTTCTTTAATAAACATAATACAATTAATGTAAAATAATATGTTCATTATTATTTCAAAATGGTAATTTAAATTTTATGAATTTTATAAGAGAATATATTTTATTTAAAAAAAGAGCCATAAAAAATTTCATTTGTATAATTAAAAAGAATAGTATAACTTTATGTGAGTCTATTAGACTCATTCTATAGAATCGCAGTTCATACATAATGAATTGAATGGACTATAATGAACTCAATATACTCTTTTATAGACTGGAAAACTCAAATATATTATTCATTGACCTAATTATAGTGAGTTGAATGAGTCATATAGACTCATTACACGCATGTGAATCATTAGTAACTACATTGAGTTTAAATAATAATAAAAAATTGATAAGGAGGTTTGAGTCAAGTTGACTCAGCCAAACCGGTGAATGAACTCATCCCAAACCACAATTCAACTCAGCCTGAATTTGTAAAACCGCTGAATTTGTAAAACCTAGTGTAATGTATTGGTTTTGTATTTAGATTGGAATTAGTTTTAAAAAGGTTTTATTGTGGAGTGGATTCTATATAGATAAAACCTTCATGTGGAATGGCCACAATAATCACGATTGGATTTCCCTCTAGATTCATCATTGTATGGTTGAAAGTTCCTCTGGAGATCTCTGGAGATACCACCGTATACAGTCGCAATTTTCCTATATATTCAAATTTGTATGTGTGCGATTCAAAATCAATATTTATTAGGATTTTTACTGTGTACATATTAATTAGTTATAGTTATGTGAAACATTGTTTGAGTTCTTTTCGAGTCAACACTAAGAATTAAATAATTTTTATAATTTTTTATGACTATATACAACGAATGAATTTAGTAGTTAATGGTGTTGGTTTTGTTCGCATTGTTGGTTTTGTTCGCATTTATATGGTATTTAATCCAATCAAATATAATGATTGGACTGTGGGTGAATTGTAGTTGGCACTATATATCATATGATATATGCATTGAACCATTTCAATTGGAGGCAATACATTTTATGATTGTTTGTCATATTTATATATCATATGATATATGCATTGAACCATTTCAATTGGAGGCAATACATTTTATGATTGTTTGTCATATTCATATTTGACAAGATTATGGGTTACTAAGAAAAAAACGCAAAGATACTTAGGAAAGTTAGAATGACATTTTATGGATTATGTGTAGATTTGAAAGTGAGAAGAAAATTAAAAAGAAAAGGATTAAAGATGTAAATGATTTTTATATTAATTAATTTTAGATTATATGGTAATTAGAATACATCTAATACAATTCTTCATTATTATTATTATTTCAAATAATAGGTAAAATGAGTTATTTTTGTATTTCAACAACATTAAGAGTAGCTAGGAAAGGTGCACAAATTTTCTAAACTAAGGAAAATAATGTAACTTTAGAAAGTTCACCTCTTTCTTACAAGTTTTCTAGATCTTAGTCCTATGAATTTTCAAGTCTTAGGTCAATTATGAAATCTAAATGAAAAAACAACAATAATGGACACTATTACACCTCTTAACAACCCTAATCAACAAGGTAATCGACGATAAAAGATAGAAAAGTGTGCCAAGAAGTTTTAACACTCTCAGGAATCTTAGCATGCATTAAAAATATATGAAATTGACTTTATTATTGTTGTAATTATAAGATTCCCTATATTCATCAAAATTAATTTAATATCACTTAAAAAATTTATCCTTAACATATGTCAAATTAGTGAGACATATTAGTGATGGAAATTACCAAACCATGAAGATAGATATAGTTGAAAATCAAATCTACTATGAGAAAATGTTGGGAAAAAAATCATATATATATATATATATATATATATATATATATATATATATATATATATATATATAAGTTTATTTAAACAATTTGGCCTCATCATATGGCCATTACAATCCTTTGGCACTCCAAAACCATATCTAGAGAAAACTAAGAAAGATCTAGCTCCACCAAAGATTCTCTACAAGTTAACACCAACACTATCAATCATGTTTTGAAAGAGATCTCCTCTTCTCCTCCACTTCAACTAGTACAACCTAGGTTTTCATTTCAAAAACCTTCATGCAATGTCTTTAGGGGATGAAACCTTAACCCTACTATTCAAGATTCTCCAAAATATCAAACAAATCCTATCACATTCAAGATAAGAAAGATAGAATACATCTCCAAAATATCAAACAAATCCTATCACATTCAAGATAAGAAAGATAGGATACAAAGATGAACTAGAAAGAGAGATAGATATATAGGGAGAGAAGTGTGCTTTTCTCCTCACATCTCTAACACATGATTATGAAGTGATGATGAGTAATATCTCTAAGCAAGATGGTGAGAATGACTATCATCTTCCTCTATTTATATGAGAGGTGAAGGGAATTCTACAATGAATAGTAGACTTAGTCAACTACAAGCAACCTATAAGATACAATTAGGTCCACACAAGTGAACCATTCATGCTAAAAGTGATACATGTTAATCCTAAGGTGATTACAATCCAGAAGGAAGGCTCCA
>JASDQU010739662.1:192163-215690 GCA_032191745.1 Picea mariana
TGGTAATGAAGGAGAAAAATGATGAATTTTATAGACTCGACATCAGAGCTGGTCATCATGAAAGTGATGATGAAAAAGTTTCCAGATATATGAAGGGTCTGAGATATGACATTCAGGGTGAGATGAGCATGGTGACGATTAGAAATATGGAACATGCTTATCAGGTTTCTCTGAAGGAAGAAGTAAAATTGGCTCGAAAGAAGGGTCAAAGGGGCAAAGGTAGAAGTCAGAACAGAGGAAAAGCAATTTTCCAGGACAGAGTACAGAAGCCCAAGGATGAAGAAAATAAACCTCATAGGCACCAAGAAAGGGGAGGAAGTTCACAAGGAGGAAAGTATGCCGATAGAAACACTTTTCCTTGAGCAAGAGAAATAAGAAGAGGCAGAGGTGGTGAAATAAAGTGTTTTGTCTATGGAAGATAGGGCACAAATATTTTCAATGTTCCGATAGAAAAAGGGATGGAGGAGGATAAGCTCACATTTCAGAAGAGCATAGGCGAAATGTTGAGGCAGAAGATGTAGAAGGAAGAAGATCCTTAATGATGAGGAAAATTCTCTTGAAGCCAGAAAAGGAGATAGAGAATCCAGTCCAAAGGAATAGTTTGTTCAGAACTTCTTGGAAGACCAAGGATAGGGTATGCAAGGTGATATTGGATAGTGGAAGCACAAATAATCTAGTATCCACAGAGATGGTGGAAAAGTTGGAATTTGAGAGAGTTGCAAATCCAAGCCCATACAAGGTGTCGTGGTTGCAAAAAGGACATCAGGTAGTAGTCACTAAACAATGTTTAGTTGAATTTAAGATAAAGGGATATAGAAATGAGATCTTATGTGATGTTATTCCCATGGATGTCTATCATGTTTTGTTGGGGAGACTGTGGCAATATGACAAGAATGTTGTTCATGATGGAAGAAAGAAAAAATACACCATGGAGAATAATGGTAGGATGCATATGTTGCTACAGATTGAAGAAAAGAAGGTGAAAGAAGAAACAAACAATACTATACTTCTCATGAGTGGGAAGGGACTTTTGGATGAATTCAATAAAAATGAAGAAATGCAATTTGCTATGGTAAGAAAACCTAGAGTCATCTTGACTAGTACTTCAATAGATGATCTACCTAAGGAAATTCAGGAACTGCTAGAGAATTCCGATGATATAGTGGTGGACAATTTACCGTGTTCATTGCCACCCATTAGAAGTATAATCCATCACATTGATATTTTACCAGGAGAGAGTTTACCAAACAAAGAAGCATACAGACACGTGTCGTGGGAGAATGAAGAAGTTAAGAAGCAATTCCAAGATTTGATGGACAAAGGGTTGATCAGAGAAATATTGAGTCCATGCATTGTACTAACAGTGTTAAGTCCAAAGAAGGATGCTGGATGGAGAATGTGTACATACTCAATGGATATAAACAAAATCACCATCAAGTATAGATTTCCTTTACCAAGGATGGATGACTTGAGGGATTGCTTGAGTGGAGCAAAGTTTTTTTCAAAAATTGATTTGAAAAGAGGATATCATTATATTAGAATAAGGGAAGGTGATGAATGGAAGAAAGCATTCAAGATGAATGAAGGGTTGTATGAATGACTTGTCATGTCATTTGGTTTAGCGAATGCACCAAGTACTTTCATGAGATTGATGAATGAAGTCTTGAAATATTTCATTGGAAAATTTGTATTGTGTATCTTGATGATATATTGATCTTCAGTAAGACTGAGGAAGAGAATTTGAGACACCTAACTCTAGTGATGAGGACAACAAGTTGTTAAATGAGAAGATAATTGGACAACCAGTTCCGGCTTTTCCAGATTTTAGAAAGACATTTCAAGTGAGATGTGACACAAGTGGATTTGCGATTGCAACAGTCTTGAATGAAGACAATGGACTAGTTGCATACTTGAGTGAGAAGTTGAATGATTCCAAGAGAAAGTATTCCACGTATGATAAAGAATTTTATGAAATCATACAGGTGGTGAAGAAATGGAGGCACTACTTGGTTTTGAAAGAGTTCATTTTGTATAGTGACAACCATACTTTACAATTTGTAACCAAACAGGAGAAGTTGAACCAGAAACACGCAAAATGGGTTGAATTTATGTAGAACATTACTTTTGTTATAAAGAACATTTATGGAACCGCTAATAAGGTTGTTGATGTATTCAACAGAAAATGTTTGATTCTGTAGGTTTTTTGTGTGAAGACCTTAGGTTTTGATAGCCTTAAGGATATGTACAGAAATGATTCATATTTCAAGGACGCTTATGAAGCATGTGAGAATCATGTTCTGAGAGATAGAATCCCATGGGTTGAATATTTGATACAAGATGAATTTCTATTCAAAGGAAATCAATTTTGTATCCCTAAGAGTTCTATGTGAGAAAACATTTTGAAGGAGAAACATAGTGGAGGATTGGTTGGACATTTTGGCCATGACATAACATTTTCACAACTAAACATTTTGTATTATTGGCCAGGGATGAGGACATATGTCAATAAATTTGTCAGCAGATGTAGAATTTTCTAGCATGCAAAGGGGAAAAGACAGAATACAAGATTGTATCAACCATTTCCAATACCAGAGAGGTTGTGGGACGCGGTAAGCATGGATTTTGTGTTAGGACTGCCGAGGACATAGAGAGGTTGTGATTCCATCTTTGTGGTAGTCGATAGATTTTCCAAGATGGGACATTTAATTCCATGTCAGAAAGCCAGTGATGCAACACACATTGCAAACCTGTTTTTTAAAGAAGTTATTCGACTTCATGGTTTACCCAAGAGTATTGTTTTGGATCGAGATACCAAATTTTTTGGTCATTTATGGAGGACACTATGGAAAAATTTGTGGACGAATTTATCTTTTAACTCAGTATATCACCCTCAGAAGGATGTCCAGACTGAGGTAGTAAATCGAAGTTTGGGGGACTTGTTGAGGACTTTAGTAGTTGAACATCACAGTTAGTGGGATCAGATTCCATCGCAAGCAGAATTTGCATATAATAACTCACCTAATAGAAGCATGGGATATAGCCCATTCTAGATAATGTATGGAATGAAGCCAAGGGGAGTATCTGAGTTGAGGGACTTTAGCAGCATGAGTTTAGAGGTGTTGGAGCAGAAGATTTTGTCGCAGAGATGCAAGAGCTCTACAGTAAGATTAAAGATTGGTTGCAGAGTTCCAACCAGGAATACAAGTGCAAAGTAGATCAACATAGGAGAGAGTTTCAGTTCAAAGTGGGGATTTAGTTTTAGTGCATGTTAGGAAGGAAATATTCCCAAGGGGAATGTATAATAAGCTAAAAATGAAAAAGATAGGGCCATGTAAGATTTTCAAATAATTTGAGGCAAATGCTTATGAGATATAATTTCCAGATGATGTGGGCATATCACCTATATTCAACGTAGTAGATATCTATCCTTACAGAGAAGATGGAGAGAGAGGAACAAAGACTCACAAGGAATTTCAGTGGGTCAAACAGTTTCCTTTAGTTGAAAAGCCGTAGATGGAAAAGATCATTGATCAGAGAGTTAGCAAGAAGACTCGGAGAAATACGTGTTTTGAATACTTGGTAAAGTGGAAGGGACACCCAATTGAATATGCCAATTGGGAAAGTAAAGTGGAGATGCAGAAACATGGACAGACGGTGCAGGATATCATGTACAGGAGTCCATGAACTTTTTAGCTGGAGAAGTATGATGCAGGAGAATCATAAGCAAGCCAACAAAGTAGAGGACAATTGGATATGCACCAACACACATTTTGAGAATATTTTGAATTTCAAAAGGATGAAGCATTAATGTAATATTTGGAAAATATATTTTTTCTTTTATGGTTTAGAGATTGTAATGCAGATCTTGAGCGATTGCTCTCATCTATTTTTTGGAGGAAAATAATGTAATAAATGTAAAGTAGATGTAGGCTTTAATTCGATTAGATAGCTAGAGGTTGTAGGAGGGAAAACTCTAGAAATCCCCCTCGTATGTATTGTAATGTATGATTTTATCATTATTATCATGGAAAGAGAAATAGATATAGAGGAAGAGAATAGGAGAGCAGAGAAGAACAAAGATTGTATAAGTTATATAAGCAGATAGTTGTTGCTATAGAACCCATGTACATGAACATTTGTGTTAATATAAGAATGATTTGAGTCAATCTCGTGGTGTTGTGAGGAATATTACTTGCATCTATTGAATGGTATGTTTATAGTTTTCTTATATTCTATGTTATAAATTTGTTTCAATGATGTGTATGTATATGATTTCATGTTGAATGTATGAATTTTGTGAGAGGGAGAGTATTAGTTTCAATTGTTTCTCTTCCTGAGAATTCTTGCAAGGAGTGCAGTGAAAGTCTGCAAGGAGTACGTTGACAAGTTCTGAGTTTTACCTCAGAAAATATCAGGAGAGATATCGTTGTTTTTCATATGAGCAAAAGTAAAATTATAGCATAGAGTTGTGCAAGGTGTGTGAAGGCCAGTTGAAGTCTTAGACATTTCCAACCCAATGAGTGGTTGAAGAGATACTGTCGCGAGGAGTGCGTAGAGTTGGAGAGTTCAGATAATCAGAGATTACCGTGAAGCTGCAAAGAGTGCGGGCAAAATTCCCTAGAATCCTTGAGTTTGCATCAAGAACCAAGATCAGGAAGGATAGAGTCTTCGAAGATTTTGAAGGGAAGAAGAGGTTCGAATTCGTTTCATAGAAGGAAAGCTCAAAAAGAAGGGCACCAAGTCATTTGGTAAGATTTGTCAAAGAGCACGAATGGACAGTTGAAATTCTCAGAAGGAGAACTACCAATTTGTCGTGCACCGTTAGATCCAGTGGATCAATGGAGAAGTTAAGGCTGAGTGTCTTCCAACACTCGCAAGATCAAGAGGAATAGTCACCGTTAGATTTAAAATCAACAAGAGCCATTGATATTGTGGTTTCATATTTTGGCATTTCGAGAGTCGGAGTGTGGAGAAGGTTGTGACTTGGAGATATTGAGTTGCAAAATTTCGATATGCAAAATTCCAATACAATCTGGACCGTCAGATCAAGGAGGAATCAGGACCATCGATCCATAGCAAGGAAGTCATGAATTCGAACTTCGGGAGAAATGAGAAGAGTCACATTACGAACTCACGAGTCATGAAATATTGACGCGCTCGGAGGTGGACCCCAGGACTTGACTGAGGTCATATGGTTGAAGCATAAGGGAGGAGATGAGGATCCGTTGGCCCATTTCGGGGTTTTGGGAGTCAAAGGAGTCCAAGGGACTCACAACAAAAATCGTGAAGTCACAAAACCTAAAACACCTTTTTGGGTAAAAGTTGTGGTCACACTGGTTGGTCACGTGGAGTGGAGGTTCACACCTAGTGCTCGTTCACATAGGTGTATCTTCTAAGAATGACCTGTGGTTATATGTGCAAAGGTTCTAGTGGGAACTAAAGAGCCATTTCGGCTTAAGAAAGTAGAAATATCCAAAGACCGGGAGGTCATGCAGAACCTGTTGAGGTAGGGGTGTTGTGTCATAAACCCTGACCATTAGTTTTCGGGTATATGTAGACCGTAGTTTTTAGATTTGTTCAGAATTTGACTATTCAGAAGATATTGGGTTACAATTGTTTTGGCATAGAAAATTCCTAAAGCCTCTGAGGTTGAAGTGAACACAATTTGTTGATCCTAGGTAAAACACTAATCGTCATATTTTTGGATTTAGGCCCTTCACTAGTCCGGAAGATTTTGGTTGCATAGTTTTTCATTGGTAGATGCTAAGGAGTGTCGAAGTCTGGGATCTTAGAACAACAACTTTCAGTTAAGTGCTCGGTCCTAGCCCAAGGTCACCTGATATTCCACATAACAAAGAGGGCTAGTTACTGAAGCTCAATTCTGAGAAGTAAATGGGGCTTATAGGAAGCGCCTATGGGTTTTGTGTGAAGATGCACAAGGAGAGAAAAGGGACCTGTGATCATAAGAGAGGATCCAACAAGGATTTGAGAGATAATTTAGCTCCAAAGAAATACCTTAGACCGAGATATCATATGATCCGATAGGGGGTTTGAGTCAAGTGGTATCAGAAAAGGAAAAATACTTGTTTGTGTAAAGAGAAGAGATATATTGGAACCATGCCACTGAGGAGATGTAGGGAGAGACCTATAGTCAATACAAATATAGAAGAGGAAATGAGACAACTTCGTGCAAGGATAGACACCAAGGAAAAAATACAAAGGAGAGCACCAGAGGCTAGTGATGATAGTGATGATGAAATTGAAAATATAGAAGAAGAAGAAGTTGTAAGAGAAGAATAAACAAATGAGAGATTGATGAGATATGTTTTCAAGTTGGGAACCAGAGAAAAGATGGAATTTTCGATGTATGAAGGTAATTTGAATGTAAAATATTTTCTTTACTGGATAAGTACTTTGATTATGAGGATATTGATGATGAAAAGAAAGTAACACATGCAATGACCAGGTTCAAGGGACATGCAACTTTATTGTGGGACGAGTTGCAAGATGATAGAAGGAGAAAAGGTAAGACTAAGATTAAGAGTTTGGATAGATTGGTAGCTAATCTTAAGGATAAATTCATACCCAAGGATTATCAATTGAATCTATTTAGAAGGTTGCAAAATCTGAGACAAAAAGGTTTGTCGGTGAAGGAATATACTGAATAATTTTATAAGTTGAATATAAGAGCAAGACATAGGGAAAATAATGAAGAGAAAGTTGCTAGATATATTAATGGATTGATGTATGAAATCTAGGATGAGATTAGTATGATAACGATGATGAATGTAGAGGATTATTATCAAGTAGCCTTGAAGGAAGAAGCAAAATTGGAAAGGAAGCAGAGTCAGAAGAACAAGGGGAAGAGTCCTAACAAAGGAAAAAGAACCATGATAGAGAAGTTCCATAAATGAAGGGGAGAAACAGGAAAATGTCTTGGTGAATTTGAATAAGTGTTCTTTCATGAACATGGAACTTGTATATCTGGGTTTTTTAATCTCTTCAAACGAATTGAAAATGGATCCAGGAAAGGTGAGGGAAATAAACGAATGGCCTCCTCCAAGAAGTGTGTTCTAAGTAATAAGTTTTAATGGGTTAACAAGTTTTTACAGGAAATTCATTAGGAATTTTAGAAGTATTTGTGCACCCATACTGGATACTATAAAGAAGGAATATGGATCTTTTGATTGGACAAAAGAACCCGAGAAAGGATTTAGATTGTTAAGAGAAAATATAACAGAACAACCTATCTTAATTCTTCCAGACTTTAGGAAGACTTTCCAAGTCAAATGTGATGCAGGTGGAGTGGCCATCGGTGCAGTTTTAAGTATAGATGATAAGCCTATTGCTTATTTTAGTTAGAATTTGAATGATTCCAAGAAGAAGTATTCAACACATGACAAAAAAAATTATGTTGTAATTCAAGCTTTTAAAAAGGGGATACATTATCTTATACCAAAGGAGTTTATTTTGTATACTGAAAATCATGGTTTGTAGTTCATAACAAGACAAGAGAAATTGAACCAGAGACAAGCCAAATGGGTAGAATTCATGCAGAATTTTACTTTTTTCATTAAGCATATTAGTGGAAGTGCTAAAAAAGTTGTAGATGTTTTGATCATGAGATGTTTAAACTTGCAGGAATTCCAGGTGGAGACTTTGGGATGTAAACACCTCAAGGAGATGTACGAGGAAGACCCAGATTTCAAGGAAGCTTATGAAGCTTGTGAAAATCCTTTGTTGAAGGATAGAAACCAATGGATGGAGTATATAATCGAATAAGGAATTTTATTCAAAGGAATCGGATTGTGTATCCCAAAATGCTCAATGAGGGACAAATGACAATTTGTTGAAGGAAAAACATAGTGGAGGATTGGATGGACATTTTGGCCATGATAAAACATATGCAAAGTTAATTTCTTTATACTATTGGCCAAGAATGAGGTTTAATGTGAAGAATTTTATGGACAAATGCATAATTTTCTAGCATGCTAAAGGAAAGCAGTAGAACACATGATTGTATCAACCATTGCCTATTCCAAAGATGTTGTGGGATGCTATAAGTATGGATTTTGTTCTGGGATTTCCAAGAAACCAGAGGGGAAATGATTCAATAGTTGTGATGGTTGATAGATTCTCAAATATGGTAGATTTTATATCTTGCCACAAAACAAGTGATGTTACTCACATAGAAAATATGTTTTTCAAGGAGATTGTGAGATTGTTACCCAGGAGTATAATCTCAGACAGACAAAAACAAATTGTGGGGAAATTTTGGAGGACTTTGTGGAAGAAACTGGGGACAAATTTGTATTTTAGTTCAACATATCACCCTCAGACAGATGGACATACTGAGGTAGTGAATAAAGGATTAGGGAATATGCTAGGAAGTTTGGTAGCTGAACATAACAGTCAGTGGGATCAAATTCTTCCTCAAGTGAAGTTTGTGTATAATGACTCACCAAATAGGAGTACTGGTAAGATTCCATTCCAAATAATGTATGAAATGCATCTAGGAGGAATTTCAGAATTGAGAGATTTAGGACAAACTGAATTTCGAAGTGCAGGAGCAGAAGACTTTGCTACAAAAATACAAATGTTAGATGATCAAATCAAAGGAAAACTATAGGATAGAAACCAAAAATACAACAACCGAATAGATCAAATACGGAAGGGGGAAAATTTTTAGGTTGGAGACCAAGTTTTGGCACATCTAAGGAAGGAAAGATTTCCAACATGGAAATATAATAAATTGAAGATGAATAAGATAGGACCTTGTAAAATCCTCAGAAAATTTGTTGCAAATACTTATGAGATTGAACTAGTAGAGAACATTGGAATTTCACCAATAATTTAATGAAGCAGACTTGTATCCTTACAAAATGGATAAAATAGAAGGAATATATGATTAAGAGGAGATTCAGTGGATACAACAGATTCCCATAATAGAAAATCCTCATATAGAAAATATTTAGATCAAATAATTGCTAAGAGAACCGAGGGAAAAGTTTACTATGAATATCTGGTTAAATGGAAGAATCATCCAGCAGAAGATGCTAGTTGGAAAACTGAAGCATACATCCCAAAACCTAGAGAGGAAGTGGAGGAACTCATGGAAAAGAGACCATGAATATTTTTTATAGAGGAGTATGATGCAGGAGCATCATTGTCATCACTTAATGAGGCACGGTGGAAGATGACTCAATATCCAACGCAGTTCGTTGTAACTAGTTTGGATCCCAAGGAGGGCATTTCACTTTAAGTTTAAGACCTTTGTAATTAAATATCCCATGAGATATTCATACTAGAGCCTTTGTATATGTTCCAAGAGATTGTAATTTTATTTAATTCCTATAGGATTGTACAAATTTTTAGCATCGACTCATATCTGAATTTTGAATGTTCATTTACTGAAATAAGTTTAGTGGTAAGATGCTTTAATTGTGATATGAAAGCACTAGAATAATCTGGAGGGAAGGCTCGGGAAACCCCTTCATATATAAATAAATGTAATATATACAAAGAGGAGGATGTTGAAATTTATTCTTATTTTCTTGTTGAAGGTTGTCAAAACTCTTGTAAATTATTGCTGAAGAAATATAGAAAGAGAGAATTGCTCAGAAATTTATGTGATTGTGAATTTGTTTATCTATGAGTAATTAGATAAATTCTATGTTGTTAATTATGTTTTCTTGTGTGCACATCTAAATGGTTGGTTGAATGAGTTATGAATACCATTATAAGTTTCAATTGTTTCTCTTCTGTGACTGATAACGCAAAGAGTGAATATTTCCAATGCAAGGTGTGTAGAGGCCGAACTGTTTATAGGTTCAAAATATCAGGAGAGGTAGTGTAAATTTACACAAAGAAAGTGCAAGGAGTGCGCCATAGTATTGTAAAATATCAGAGGAGGGACAAGGTGCAAGGAGTGTACATAGAAAACACTTCATTAAGTGTTGACCAAGCTCAGGAGAGATAGCGTAAGGAGTGCGCATGTGAATTTCAAAAATCCCAAGCTCAATAGAGAAGAAAGTGGTGTGCACTAGATCCTAAGTCATTCAAGTGATGAATCACAAGGAGGGATAGCAACACTAATCCCCAAGTCCTTTGGACTTCGTTGCTCCAACAATTTTGAGTCATTTGTTACAAGTAAGGTTGAGATTCCCAAAGCTCCGAAGTCTTGGAGTGAATCTCTATCATAGATTCGTAGGTGATTATGAAATGTTGGATCCCTAATTGATTCGGTGATTCAACACTCTGGGAAAGTTTGGTCACTATTGTGTGGAGGTGAAGAACTCTCGAAGTTTTGAACCTTAGAGTAAACCCTGACCGTCAATTGTCGGGTATACATAGACCATAGTTTTATGAGTTGTTAGGAATTTAACTATTCAAAATATATTGGGTTACAATTGTTTTGGCATAGAAAATTCACGAAGCCCTAGAGCCCAGAGTGAAAATAGACCATTAATTCAAGGGAAAATACCAACCGTCAGACCTGTGGATTTCCGCCCTTCGCTATTCCAGAATTTTTTGGTTTCATAGTTTTACATTGGTAAATCGTAAGGAGCATCGAAGTCCTAGAGCTCCGAACAATGCCTTCCAGTTAAGCGCTCGGTCCTAACCCGATGTCATGTGAGATTACGTAGAAGAAAGGGGGATGGTGCTTGAAGCTCAATTCTGAGAAGTAAAGGGGGCTTAAAGGAAGCTCCTGTGGATTTTATGTGGACCTATACAAGGGGAAAAAAAGGGACCTATGATCATAGGAAAGGATCCAATGGGGATCCGAGAGCTAGTTTAGATCCAGAGAGAGATCCTAGACTAGGAGGTCGTGCGAGCCCATAGGGGTTTTGCCTAACTCCCATTGACATTATAGATCCAAAAAGTGTTGAAATTCCCTATCCCGAAACCTAGGTATCTGTTATCTAATTATTTGTTTGCTATAAATTAAATTATCATCTGACAAGACAACATACGTTGTTGTAATAATAAAATCAAATAAATATAGCAGAAACAATATTGAAAACCAAAATATCAAACACAATAAACAAAGATATTCTACCCATCAACCAATATTATCATTCAAATAACTTCAAATATTACAAGGGATCCCTTAATGGGAAAATGTCCCAATTAAAAAAGAGACAAAGTACATCAAAATTTGACTGGTTGATCTACTACCAAACTGTCTAACACTTCAATTGTGTTGTTGTACAATCTTGTATGGCTACAACGTGACCTGTATGTTGATATCTGCATTGTATTGTGTGGCTTGTAACATAATACTTGTGCTAACCAAATGACTTGTATGCTGAAACTCGCACTGATTATGCAACCTATACCAAAATACCTGTATTGTTCGTGACATCTAATCCTTCTGCTGCACACTTTATCTCTCTCTTTGTTTGGCCTATATCTATATATGGAAGTTATTATTCACCTATCCACAATCTATTTGGATCATAGTCCTTCATCATACAACCCTCTTGAGTTAAATTCCTTCCTTTTTCTTAATATTGACCCCATTGAGTCGCAGTCCTTCATGACTCAAGCACTTGAGAAAAAGTCCTTTCTCCAAAGTGAATAGAATGACTCCACACTAGAAAAAATCCGTCTTTTCTATCCTTGTATGTCAAGTGAGTTCTCCTTCACTCTTTCCATGCTTTTATAACACTGAGTTATGAACTAATGCTAATATCCAAAGTGATTCACCGTTGAGATTACTTGTCACCTCATGTGATATCAATGGATAATATTTAATTCACTAATGATAATTAAATCATTTATTTAAATATAACTCAACTTACTAATAAAATCATTTTACGTTAATAATTCCTTTAATTAAAATAAATTACCAAGGTAGAAGGATTTGTTCGACTTCCACAGATCTAGACAACTAGACATGTTCGAAAGTATCTATATGATGCTACAAATATCAACAACAAGCTGTTATATATGCCCACTATTTCTATAATCAAGCTTCAATACTCTAGAATCCCTTGCTATCCAAAAATATCTATGTCAAAATCGCTATCCTTTCCCATATAAATTTATTTCTCTCCCATGCATGTTGAGTCTCTGTATAACATACCCAACAACCTTGTTGGGCCATGTTACTAAAAAAATATGAGTTAACATGAATCTGATACGATGCAAGAATATACATTCATACTTAACACACATACAACTCATCCAATTAACAATATAAATAAAACCATGAATGAAACTGCTCAAGAAGAATAGAAAAGACACAACATTCATATAAAAAATTACATAATAAAATTAACATCATAAAACATAATAGAAAATTATATGTTTAAAGATGAACTAACTGGATACGTACAAACAGAATTCCTCCCATCCATAGAAACTATTTTTCCATTTTATCAACATTAGGTCACCCCAAATATGAGGCTATGAGTCTACAAGGAGTTCTAGTTCTGTTTTCTTTCCACTCTCCACATTTAGCATCTCAATTCCCATGTTCCTACTCCAACAATCATTCCAGTCCACCAACTTGTTTTCCCTCAACTGTCACAACCTAAGGAATGGAATAATCCTTCACTACACAGAGTCCCTCATGCCTTCCCACTTCCTTCCAAAGATTATAGTGCAATAGGTTATCTCTTGAACAATTTCCTCAATAGTAAATGCACACTACAAGGACATGGCTTACAATACATGCACACATCCCATTCTATAGGCATAGAGCCCATGATTTCCAGGATAATTACATCCCAACATTTGTTTGTTTCCTAGACATTATAAATGATTCTCTTTCTAGCACCCAACCCCTCTCTTCCTCTCCAAAATCAAAATGTTAAAATATCTCCATGGTTAAAGCATGGTTGCAGCTCTTTGATACCACCCAAATCCCTTCTTGTTTCCCAAAAACCACACATAAAAAAAAAAATTCTCCTTCGTTCCTACTCAAATTTCCTTCCTCTCACTTGCTTTCTTGATTCACACTCTTCCCCAAAAGGATTGTTTGACTTTCCCTCTTTCCCCATGATTTCTTGTACTCAACCCATGCTCTCAATAACTCTATGATGTGATCTCACACACTGACCCTCTTACATTAATTCAATGTTTGAGTGTGTAATAAGTCAAATGGAGGATTAAATGATAATGACACATTAACTCAAGAAATCAACAAGGGTTTCCCCTTAAATCTCCAATTTATCCCCCTCTCTTGTTGAATAATAGCCCCCCGATCATTAACATCCCTCTTGTATCACAACCAATAATTATTATCTTTATCAATTATTTCAATTTAAATAATACATGGTTTGGCCCTCAACAATATTAATCAATATTATCTCCTCACCCCAAACACATTATCTCACCATCCTAAATTAGATTTATAAAATTACATTATAATTCACGGGGATTAAAACTAGGATTTTTTTATCCCCTCCCTCTTATTTTTTTACTATCCTCAATGCACAACACCATCAAGTGTACATTCACATTACAATTCTAGGCTCTCTGGACTTTAATCAACATACATGATCTCCATCCAAAACATATATAGATAGGAAAGCCAACTAAAAAAAATGATAGGTCCATAGGCACTCTGGCACAAAACATGCATAATGATTTCACATTTCATCATTTTGGAAACAATTCTAAGTAGCAGTCTCTCATTCTTTGTAGTTTGCACCACTTTCCTATGGGGATCCAACTACAATACCTATCATGTTTTTTGATTCCCAAAAAAATTCCAACCAACAAGATCTCATTCCCTTCAACCTAAAAAACCCATGGAATTGTACCCCCTTCTCTGCACCGCAGTCCCTCAGGCTATAACACTTCCCTTCCAGGGCTCTACCACAAGGTCGAACATGAAGTCTATGAGATGTAGCATGTCCACTAGATTTTACTTATTCCAGTATGTCATTCCTCGCCGAAAATGATACCAAAAAAACCAAACATGGCATACCACTCTAAATGTAGAAAGCATGCAACATTACATACAATCTCACACAATTGTCCATAATAATTAAAAACATAACACAACCAATTTAAACATGTGAAAAAACAAATAAACAAAGACATGATAGAATTCAATCATACAAAAGCACATATGCAAAAATTTCATTCAGGAACAATAGGAAATACAAAATAAGATAAAACGTATAATGCAATGCACAATAATTAACTTGACATTCACCATAATTAAACACAGTGAATATGAGCACTTATCAATATGGATGTTTCTCTACTTCACAAGTTTCCATGCATAATAAGTCATCTCATTTTCCTTTTTGACACAGCCTCATGATCCCAACCACCATGCCATATGCATTCTTGAGTTCCCTCTTCCTTTCCATCCTCACCCACTAGTCTCAGGCATCCCCTTCACTACTAACAATCCCTCAGGTGATCCATCATTTTCCAAGGTGATATTGCACAAGGAGTGTTTTAATTAATGTCATTGATTTTAGAGGATTAATTTTGTCATTAATTTCATATTGTGCCGTTATAATACATAAAAAAAATTCAATGTTGATTTATATATATAGGTCTATAATTATATTAAAAAATGGGTGCATCTGAAAAAGTAAAAAGTGAAAAGGTGGTTTCAAACCCATGGGTTTGGGGTATTTTCCCATGACTTGGAACATTTTCCCATGGTGTTGGGAATTAATTATTTAATAAGGGACATGTCCCTTCATGAAGGGTTATGAAAAATTATAAAAAGAAAAATAATTGAGAGAAAGTGTGTGTGTGTGAAAAATGGGTTAGCAAAGATTGAATTACGAAATCAGTGTTAGGTCATCTTGGAATTTTCATGATAATTTTTTTCTAGGAAGTTTTAGACCTTGAAATTTTGAAAAGATAAAGGAGAGATCTTCACGTACATGTGCTACAAGTTGTCTATTCTAGTTTAATATACTTGCAAAGATATGCCTTGTAGATGTTAGGGTTCTCGAATGCTGCTGAAATGAGTTTCAAATAGGTCATCTTGGTACTTTTTATATAACTTATTTTTTGGGATTTGACATACTTTTAAAGTTTCTAGAGACAACCGATAGTTCTTGTTGTACATCTATTACAAATTCCAGATGTGAGTTCACTATATTTTCCGATGCATTCCTTGTGGAAGGTAGGGTTCCTAAATGATACTGAAATCATTCTCAAACCAGTTAGCATGGAACTTTCACTATAAATTATTGTCAAGGATGTTTCAGACCTTGAAACTTTGCAAATATGTATGAGTGATATTGGTGTACATTTGGTGCAAATTGAATAAGTTGGTTGTGTATACTTTCATATATATGCCTCGTGGAATTTAGGGTTCCTGAATTCTCTTGAAATCCCTTTCAAATAGGTCATATTGGAATTTTCAGTATAGCTTATTTTATGGGATGTTTGAGACCTTGAAATTTTGTAGAGACCAAGGAAAGATGTTGGTGTACATGCGATAAAAATTTCAAATGTTTTCTCTCTTTACTATTTGAGATATGCTCTGTGGAAGTTAGGGTTTCTAAATGGTCTTGAGATCAGTTTCAAATAATTCATTCTCGCATTTTCACTATAACTTCGTTTATGGGACTCTTTGGACTGTGAAGATTTCAGATAATATAGGAGACATACAAAATTACCATAGGTAAAAATTTAAGAATTATATTTGGAAAATTAGATACGTGACATGCTATACATTTTCATTCTTGGAAATATGAAAAAAAAATTAAGCTTTAATAAAGTTACCATTTGGAAATTCAAATTTTTGTTAGACCTGCTAAAGGAATAAGTATTGAGGAAACCTAGTGAAGGAAGAAACAATGAGTAGACCCGGTGAAGGCAAAATTATCAAGAAGATCTGGTAAAAAAAGAAGTAGAAAGAAGACTCGATAAAATTTGGTGCAAGTTACACAAAGATATTAGTGTATGCTACTAAGTTGGTCCTTAGTAGTGCAGATTGGTGTCTACAAAGATCTATAAGAGATTGGTGTCTCTTTCTAAGTTGGTACTTAGAAGTCAGGATGGTTGTCTCTTGTATATTGATGTTTGTGAATATCTGGAAGATATTGATGTCTCTTTCTAAGTTGGTTCTTAGCAGTGGGGATTGGTATCTCTTGTAGATTGGTGTCTATGAATATATGTAAGAGTAGGTTGGAACCTACAAGGATTTGTATAAGTGGGGATTGGTGTCTCCAGTAGGTTAGTTCCTACAAATATTTGTAACAATAGGTTGGTGCCTACAAATAATTATAAAGAAAAGTTTCATGGTTTTCTCCTAAAATGTTTTCCACATAAATCTCGTGTTCCATGTTCTACAGTTAATATGAAATTGTTTTCTTATGGTTGATGAATGTTTGAAAAATTAAAAAATTGTCTTATACTGATTCACCCCCCCTCTCAATATAAGAGTGTTCTCAACAAATGGTATCAAATAAGGTTCCTTCATAAATATTTTAACTGTTGGAAGGTATATCTCAAGAGCACACATGGTCGATCAGGAAGGTTTCTCTACAAACATAGCTCCATTGTTTGACAAAAGAAACTATGCATTTTGGACAATAAGGATGCAAAAATATTTAATGGAAATTGGGTTTTATGTTTGGAAATCATTCATGATTTTCTATACATCCCCAACAAATCCACCAACAAATGTGTCCATGAAGAAACCTAGTGAACATAATGCAAGAGCCAATAATTCCATCTTGTGTGGTCTATTAGAATCTGAGTTTGTCAAGGGGATGCATTGTGTAACAGAAAACAAAATTTGGGACAAGGTTCAAAATATCTATGAACATGATGAAAAGGTTAACAAGGTAAAGCTTTAAACTCATAAAACATAGTTTGAGAGACCGAAAATAAAAGACAAAGATAATGTTGCAACCTATCTTTTCCATGTCGATGAAATTGTCAACACCACTAGAGGAATTTGTGAAAAGGTTCAAGAACCAATGATTGAACAAAATATGTTAAGGTTGTTGTAAAATTATATAAATTTTAATAAAAAATAAATTTTCTTATTAATAATTATTTTAAATTAGTAGATAGTTAATTAGATTATAGTTTGTACCTTTAAATTTTTCTTTTATTATAGTTTGGGTTTTATTTATTATTGTTGATTTTTTTAGCTTCGAGCAAGAATTCTCAGATGACCGTAGGTGTTGGGAATGTGGAAATCATCGTAGGAACCACATCACACTTTCATTTTGGTGAAAAACCTGTTGCATTTGAGTGGGGGATTCATGGGTTTGGTGATGGGCTTTGTGGGCTTGTATTGGGGCTTCACAGTGACAAGGAAATCCTAATTTGATGTTGACTTGTGAAGTGGATTCTATGGTGACGTCTAAGGGTTGTATATAAAGGAGAGAGGTAATTGTGACATCTCATATTGTCATAGTGTGGAGACAAGATGGATATATCATAAGTGATTATGCACTTGTGCTAGGAGGTTTGGCAATCTTGACAAAGGGAAATTCTGCAAGGTGGTGAATCTATCCTAGGAGAGAGAAGAAAATAAGGTTTCAGATGTGGAGTGAATTTTTCGTATAATACACAATTTGCAGTGGGAAAAATCATGTATATACGCACGTCACAAGTCTGATAAATCATGTATATACAAAGGTCACAAGTGTGATGAGTCGATTATATATGTAGGTCACAGGTGCGATGAATTGCATATATATGCATGTCACAGGCAAGGTGAATCGTGTATATATATAGGTCGCACGAAGGTGAATCGCGTATATATGAAGGTTTCAAGAGGGTGAATCACGTATCTGATTTTACAGAAGCTACAGATCCATACAGGATGATAGGTGACGTTAGTAGGTCATACAAGTGGTCTACAATAGATTCATGGGTAGAGGATATTTTTAGAATATTTGTTGAGGTTTGGTTTTCTAATTTGTATGGTTATTGGAGGACAAGGTTGTTCTTAGTTTTTGTGACTTTGGAGGACAAGGTTGTCATCACATTTTGGTGATATTTTATTCGATGGGAGGATAAGTTTTCCCTTAGGATTTCTAATGTTAACAAGATTACATAACTAAAATTGTGTAGCATGTGTATTGATGATTCATATCTAATCTTTGTATTTATGTTGCACATGTTTTCAGTCAATAATTTTTCAGTGTAAAATTGTTTAATGATAACAATTAAGGTTTTTCTGTTAGATCACTAGAAAGTAATTTTCAAATCTAAAAATTAGTCACATAGAGTTGCATGTAAAAATTAACAATTATTAGTTTATTTTATTTAATGTTTTTAATTTTAATAATTGTATAAAAAAATAGATTCACATTTTATTTTATAATTTGAATTAATAAAGTTTGATAGGTTTATATTACTTTGTAAATATATGATTATGTATATAATAATTTATTAGGTTTCGTGATATATTAATAAATTTTTAATATATTGCATGATTGATCGCGCAATGGACAAGTAAAGATCAACGACTCATATTCTATTTTGGGCTCCCTTGCATGCCCAACATTTAAAAATTGGGGAGGGGAGGGGCGAGTTTTACCATGATTATTCATGAATCTACGTGGTGGGTGGGCATTCATCTTCTATGGTTTTCAAAACCACTCGGGACCCCCTAAAATGAACAAAATATTGACACGTAACTTTGTTGATGTAAGGTGACAAAAGGGTAAAGTGACTAATCTCATTAAAAAGTTATGTTCAATTAGTAGTTTCAGACGAATATTGTTCCACCATGTATTAGGGATATTTTGAAAATTTGAAAGTAAATTCTTATGGTTAAGCTCTTATTTATGAGAATTTGAAGCTGAAACAGTGCTCCAGTAACCAACACCACTTACCAATTAAACCTAATCCTTTTCTTGAGTTATTTTACCTTAGAAAACTTGAAAATATTTCTTTGTTTCAACATTTTAATTTAAAAATGGAATAAAAAACCAAGAGATTGCTCACAGTTAAAGAAGTTGACCTGGTTCACGGGAAACTTTACAAATTCATGCAACTATTTTCATCATCATTAATCATTTAATTACATTAGTACATCACTTACACAATTTACAAAATACATTTCATTGAGAGACTACTTAATGATCTAACATGATTCTAAATAATTCTATGGTAAAATCTATGAAGGTATACATACCCCACCCCCTTCTAGATTTGAACTTGTGACCTCTTAAAAGGAAACACTAATTCTTAACCATTAAGCCCACTAATATGATAGGGTTTTTTGGTTCATCACACCGAAACTCCACATTAAAATCCATCCATACCCATAGTCATCAAAAATATTTGACCGGATCTCCATCAAGTACTGTCACGAGTCCATTAGTCAAGTGCATCGAGGGTAAAAAGTTTTGAGAGCATCCATGAAGAAAATAAATGCAGTACACGTCAATACTGAAGCTAACAGACTATGCATGTAAACAAATTTAATATCTATGCTTAACCATAATATAATAGGTTATTATACATTAACTTTAGTGTTGATAGAATGGTTTTCGCAATTCTAATTTTAAGATTATAGTAAAAATTGTGATAATAATAGAACTATAATTCCTATTAAAGGACAACTCGAGAAAAAAAAAGTAAATTAGATTGATAAACATAAAATTCAAGGTCAGGTATACAAGTGCGAATAAATAAATTTTGGAGATAGAAAGGCGATTTTTGTTGGAATATATAATTCCTACTTATCTAATATGATGTATTAAGAAGTAGAGTCAATCTCTACATGAGTTATGTGATATCATTATTAGGAGTTTGTTAGGGAGTTGGATTTATGAGATCCTAGATTCTTGTTTATGGTTGAGATATTTTCTCAACCTCTCATCCTATAATTGGAATAAGTTAGATCTGATAACTATCAACGAGCTCTATATAATGATCCACAAATATATTGTATAAGGAATCAAGTAATCTAATAGTGTAGTGTTATAATGTCTCTCTCATTTGTTAATTTGTTATCAGAGCATAAGGGCTGGGCGCAACTCCCTCAAGGGAGTGTCGAGGATCATGCAGAGAGTAGAGTATTTATGATTGCATGCCACAATATGTCTGTAGCCATTGTTGATTGATGCCGAAACCACCTATGTTGTGTTTGTTTCTCGTGTAAGATTGTTAAGATAGTTGAAGAGTGCAGAGTTTTACAAATGTTGCGGTAGCAGTATTGGTTTTATGAAGACGCCATTTTTTGCAATTGATGGGTGTTGGCAAACTGCTAAGGAAAGAATCGGACTATCATTTCTCACATGGAGGAGTTGCCTCTATGGAGGAGTAAAAGAAACAATTGCTTCCAGAATATAGTTCACCCCACTTAATTCAATCATCAATGCCGTTGTTGCGCCGACCATCCCCCTGCGTGGATATTTCCTCTGGTTCGTTGCTATACCTAGAGGTTTCGTTGGATGGTATTGCGTCCAAGTGGAGGAGATCATGCCTATTGGAGTGTTTACGCCTATAGCTCATTACGTGTGGATAGGCATGTGGATAGACAAAGCCACTGTTGTTGAGCAATGAAGGACAACTCAAAAATGCAGAGGTTGCGTTGGGATGAAGTCCACACAAATTGTGAGGTAATTTCCTGTCGATCAGCCTACCAGAGGCATGGTTAGAACTACGATGGTGAAGGTGTGTTGTGAGCTTAGTCTCACATTTTTATTGTTGTGAGACTGTTAGAGAGAAATTGTTGTTGCATGAGTCTGAGAGAATAGCGTGAGCTTGAGGGCTGTCATTCATTGAAGGAGATGCCATGAAAGTTTGGTGAGCCTCATCTCACTTACAATTGTGAGATCAACTACTGTTTCTTTGTTTAGTTTTCTGAGGATCCAACACTACCAAAATTCTCTGGATGTATTCGTCCCCAGGGAAGGAGCTATTGTTGTTTTTTTGTCGTTTGAGGAGAAGCATTGAGAGGAGGTATTCATCGCTAGGGAAGGAGTTGAGTTTAGCATTGTGGATGCTACCTGTTGAAAGAAACTGTCATCCAAGAGAGGGACACTGATATCTACCTACATGATCGATTGATCTATGATTTTCACATGTGCTTTCATGCTACCTGGGAAAGAAGATCTGCGTGGTGTTTGATTGAGATCTAGATTAGATCCAAGATTTGGTGTATTCTCTTCTCCATGAATGTGGTTGTGTGGTGTAGTCAACGATCGTTTCTTCCCATTGATAATTACAAAGTCTACAAATTTACATCCAATGGCTCATTTATCTTCTGAATCTTTGTGTGGAGCTGAGTACTAGTTTGTTGAGGTCGTCGATGTGGAAACAGTGACACGTATAAAATGTGTCTTTCTAGTCGCTAAATATAGAGAGATAGCTTACAGCTAGAAGCAAGAGACAAGTTATGAAGGAAGAGGAAGCCCGAGGAGAGGGCAAGAATGAAGGGTGTGTGACAAACCATTGTCCATGATATTACAAAGGACTCATTTTTTTTTTAGTTTTGGAGAGGAGCTACAATTGTTGAGTAAAGGAGTCATAAAGCGAGAGGATGCTATTGTTGGAGTTTGTTATTGTTCACGCCATTACATGGAGGTGTTATAGAGAAATGAAGTGAGGTGTACGTTCTCATTCCGTTAGACTCGCACATCCTCAAAATTAAGTCACAAAAGTGAGATTGAGTTGTGCTTATATTTATTGTTCGAAAGTGTGATGATAGTTATTTAAGTGGTGTGAAGTGGTTGTGTGTCTTAGTCAAGAATGATGATGAGATGTAAATGGGTATATGTAATGGGCTTGTAATATTGGGCATATGATTGGTGAGAGTATTGTTGATATTTTATGTACCTGATTGAATTTTTGTAGGGGGTGCATGATCGGTTGTACCCGACACCCTAGGTTATGGTCCAAGTTGTAATGCTTAGCCATAGGAAAGTTAATTTCCCAAGGTTTTTTGTAATCCCTGATAGTAAGGCATAAAATGGCATATGTGTTGTAGTGCAGAAGTGTGTGTGATCACAGGATGTGATACTATCTCATAGGCATAGAGGTTGTTGTATCAAGTTGTGGAGTTAACCACTATGAGAGGTATGGGGGTGACAGGTGTACCTGTATCCTAAATTTGATAATGAATCGAAGAAGCGGGAGACTTTGATTCAAGGTGGGGATGTGAGATGGAAGAATCTCAAAGTGTGAGATCAAGTTGTGAGTCTCAGAGTGTGAGGGACCAAGTTATGTTTAAGGGAGAGTTTAACATTGATGA
This sequence comes from Picea mariana, assembly GCA_032191745.1. Classification (NCBI taxonomy): domain Eukaryota; kingdom Viridiplantae; phylum Streptophyta; class Pinopsida; order Pinales; family Pinaceae; genus Picea; species Picea mariana. Next base: position 214,320 of record JASDQU010739662.1, read on the forward strand.
GCTATGTAGCTGAAAACAATTCCTAGAGAACTAGCAGTTACAGCAGTAGATGACCCATGTATTCCGGTAGATGGATTGTGTTTTATATGGACATCAATAATTATATGCAGGTACAAGATGCAAGAGGAAGAAAAGAAAGTTCAAGGATGAAGCCCATAGTAAAGCAAGCTCAAGTGAAAAATTGAAGCCATGACAGTGATGAAGATATGACCACAAAGATATTTTGATAAGTAGTCATTAAGGGAGAGTGTTGGAATATATAATTCCTACTTATCTAATATGATGCATTAAGAAGTAGAGTCAATCTCTACGTGAGTTGTGTGATTTTATTATTAGGAGTTTGTTAGGGAGTTGGATTTATGAGATCCTAGATTCATGTTTATGGTTGAGATATTTGCTCAACCTCTCATCCTATAATTGGAATAAGTTAGATATGATAACTATCAGTGAGCTCTATATAATGAGCCACAAATGTATTGTATAAGGAATCAAGTAATCTCATAGTGTTGTGTTATAATGTCTCTCTCATTTGTTAATTATTTCCACGCATGGTATGAATACACCAATTTTGGATATAGAAAGACAATTTCCACGCATGGTATGAATACACCAATTTTGGAGATAGAAAGGCGGTTTTAGCACATTCAAGATCAAGAAAAAGGGAGCTTGAGAAAAGTAGAGAATGTAATGGTCATACAAAATATTTGATTGAATAAATCTAATGCCAAAATTAAATACTAAATTTAAAAGACTCAGATCCCCACTGCAAATCTATAACTCCTTTCAATTGTTAAGATTCACCATTACACCAAAACCCCCAGGTGTTAGTAAAATTCCAAATCAGCAACATCGCCTTGAGTGGGCGGTTAGTCCCATGTTCCCAGCATGGCAGTTAGTCCATGAGAGGTGCGGTGGTTATTCCAACACCCCTAGTTCATGAGAGGTGCAATGGTTAGTCCAACACCCCCCCTCTGACGTAACTCAAGGGAATTGAACCTGGGCCAAGGATCTGATACCATGTTAAGATTTTCCATTACACCAAAACCCGCATGTGTTAGTAAACTTCCAAATTAGCAACTTCACCTTGAGTGGGCAGTTAGTCCCATGTTCCTAGCATGGCGGTTAGTCCATGAGAGGTGCGGCGGTTAGTCCAACACCCCTAGTTCATGAGAGGTGCGGAGGTTAGTCCAACACCAATTACAGACTTCATGATGTCAATCAACAATGTATTGTACAAAATTCCACTGGTGTTGACCGAAGAATTGGATTGTGACTGAGAAAGAAACAACTAGAAGATATTATAGAATTCGGTGGTGGTAATAAAATAGTGTTTTATCAAAGGGAAAAGGGAAAATCAGGCTCTCTTCACAA
>JASDQU010739662.1:241256-253912 GCA_032191745.1 Picea mariana
ACCATAATAGACATATTATAAATTTAGAACCATGAATTGTACATAATTATTTTATCATACTAGACATTATAAATTTAAAAAAAAAATGATGAATTTATTTAAAGATAGAAATGGAACTCAAAAAGGAAATTCATCCAAACCATGAATTGTATATAGTTATTTGATAAACATATTACAAATCTTGATGTTTGGTTCAAAATAATGAAAATGTAAAAGCTTAGAACTTAAGTGAGTAAGTTATTTCTCAACATAATTATTGACATGTTACAAATCTTAAAAGTATGTGATGAATTTATTTAAACAAAGAGATGGTGTGCATATCTATTTGGATTGTACCTTAGACAGGTGTTAAGTTTAGCAACTAAATGATGTTCGCATCCATTTGGACTTGTACTGTTAATGTGTGTTAAGTTTACATATACTAGATCTTAAAAGGGTGTTTAAGAATTAATCTAACAAGTGATTATGTTCATATCTAGTAGATTGTACATTGAACACTTGTTATGAATAGAAAATAAATTATGTTTCCACCTATTTAGAAAAAAATCAACTTCTAAAAATTACACACATGGAAATTTACACACTAAAACTTAATAATTTTAAATTCAAATACATTTACATGGAAACTCTATATCCAACCACTAAACCCTGATCCAAACTTTCTAAATAAAAAAAAATATATATCTCAAAACAAAACCCTTCCAATGACAACTCACCATTGTTTTATGATTATTTAAATATAATACTAACTTCATCCCATTAACCTAACCTGCCTTCGTTAAGATATTTTTTCTTTTATGATCGCATTAACGTGCCTCGTTAAACCCTTTTATGAACGTTCAAACCTAAGACAAAGAAATACTAAGATTTATGACCATTTAAACATGATATAAAGACATACATTCAAACGTATGTAGATATGGACGGTGAAGAAAAAGCAAACGATATAGCCGCTACGTATGTAGATATGGACGGTGAAGAAAATATAGACTGAAAAAGCAAACGATATAGCCGTTATATGTAGATATGGACGGTGAAGAAAAAGCAAACGATATAGCCGTTATATGTAGATATGGACGGTGAAGAAAAAGCAAACGATATAGCCGTTGGAGAAAAATATTAAAAAGCAAGTGGCTGAGGTGAAAACTCTTGGGAGATGGAAGCTATGAATCCTTCTCAATCTTGGTATCTGCCCAACGATTAACCTTTCAATTCTAGAATCGTGCTCCAGACAGAACAGTTGTTAGGACTTGCACCTAATCCAAAATAGATCGAACGCTGCTATGGAGAAATGCACCAAAGGTTAATTTGTTTGGATTTTTTCTGTTATGCAGTTTTCTTATTAATCTCCTCATGAATTTTTATGGACTAACGCTATAATTTTGATTCTGGTAGTCTCCGTGTAACACCTGCGGTTCAAAAAGATTAGGATGCGTTAGCAAGAAAAAGCTCAACAAATGCAAGCAACAAGATCTCGGATCAGATCATCTGCGGTATGTCTTCTATATCTATTTGATGTTTGTCATTATGAAGTATCCGTAAAAAATATATTAAATTAGGGTTTTTTGGTGATTACTTGTTTGTCCAAAAAGCAAACTGGTGTCCTACCTCATAAACACCCAGTAAATTAGGGTTTCCTTATTTTTTAATCGATCTTAGATGGAAATTCTACTCCTGCATGAACTGCAAACCCAGTTGAATCTTTTTTATCTGAAACTAAAGAATCAGTAGAGATCGAATAAATAGATTAAAACAAGAAAGCCCCTTCTCTCTATTTGTCTTTTGTCTTTCTTACATGTATCTGTCTTTATTTCTTTCTATGTGTGTCTGTTAGTCTTTCGGTCAATTGATCATTGTACTCCCTTACACTTATAATTATAACGAATGGAAGAGTGGCTCTCTGTGTTGTGTTTATCATTAATCTCGCCTTTTCTCTTTTACATTTGCTCCTTATCCAATATGTGGGTTGAATCATTCTGGTGGCTGTATATCCCTGTTCACTGAACCTGCACAAGTCTTATCAAATGATAAATCCTGCATATATATCTTTGTCTATAGCTATAAGATTATATCAAATGATCAGTCCTAGATCTTATCTTTGTCTATAGCTATAAGAGTCTTATCAAATGATCAGCCCTGGATCTTTATTGTCTATAAGCTTATATCTGTGGTCTAGAGCTACCCTTTCACGATTAATGCATGATTTCCCTTCAGATTTCACGATTTTGTGAAGTTTTTGATCCATCATTCTTGGTTGCATGTGGGAGACTGGACCTGTAGTCATCCACTTAGCCATCTTCTCTAAAGAACTGAGTGAATAGTTTTATCTCATAACCCCTTAGTTTTAAAGTCTGTCTCATCATCTTGTTTGTTGTAGCCAATCATAAGCTTTAAGAGTCATCGACGCTCTGTGCTTTACTGGACATCATCAGGATTCGACTTCAATCGCAAAAAACACCTATGACTTCAAACATATGGTCCTTAAATCGAAACAAACGCCTATCACTCTTATCGTTTTGATTGAGTTAAATTTGAGATTGATTTAACTTTATGAGATGCCTCTGATTGTCCTAATCATTTTCTATTGTTGTCCTATCATTGCCTCTGATCTTCTCCAGCGTCAATCCCTCTTAATCAGGTCAAACTTGATAGGACATTGTCCTGCATGTACTTTAACCATATCTAAAATTCCTACCAAGAGAAAATTTGTTTATTATATTATTAAGATAATATATATATAACCATTCTCTTCTATCTCTCACTAATCTAGTTCGGGCTTTGAACTTAAATTGACTAGACGAGAGCAACTTGTTGACTAGTAGTTCTAAATTTAGACATATAACCAAAAATGTCCCCGGAAGACCTTACCGCCCTCTGTTTATTATTATATTTGATAGTAGTTCGAGATTTTTAGGAGTATAGCCCAATCTTGGAAGAAAGAAAGCCCTTGCCTTTTGACTTTGGCAACATTTGGCTTGTAATATCCAAACTTAGGACAATGCTCCAACCATTACAATAGTAGCTTCCTGGTTTGTGAGAAAACTCATTTAAATTAGAGGCTATAGACATTGATCTGATGTACGTAGTGGTAGATGGAAGTAAATGCATGCATATACATAGTTGGATATCTGTACATATATTTTGCCATTAATGCGTTGGAACTAATGCTTATACATCGTTGGATATCTATACATAAATTTTGTCTTTATTATGATTATTTTGTCGTTATGGAACCAAAATTTTCATTAAGACTGATTATGATTATCCTCTCCTTTTTCGTTTCAAACCTCAGAATTGATAGGTGGGGAGATTATCTCTGCTATACTTAACTACCACATAACATCCATATTACTGTTGGCCAATGCTCTCTCATTTCTTTTGTTTCTCTACCATCGTCTGTATCAAAATATAATGATAAAAACCCAAATAGAAACCAGGCATGTCGAGCGCTTACTTCTAAGTAAATTCAATCGTGCTTTGTTAAATTCAACCCGGTATTTTCTTTTATTGGCAGACTCTGATTTGATTCTGAGTACAATATGGTGACTGAACTCCAGCTATTTAAGCATTCAAGAGATCTCAAACAACTGCTATGTAATGGAGTTTCAGAGTCGAATCCCAATCCCAATAACATGTAAGAGGTTGAGAAAATTTAGATCCTAAATCCCAGGAAAACTTGTTGATAAAAAATGCCAGTGGGTATGCAATCGATCGAGTTTGTGTGAAATGGAAGTATAGAAACGAAAAAGCAAAGGTGAAAGAAAAATATATGCTCTATTATATAAATAAAAAATTTGAATAAAAAGGAGATAAAGTGGGAATTGTTGTATGTCGTTATTATTTTTTAATTATTTTAAAGAAAAAAAACAATATTTTAAAACGTAAAATTATCAAAATTATAATTTTTTTTTAAATTAAAATAATATTTAATTATTAATATTTGAGTAAGAGTGTAGTTATAAAAATGTTATGAAAAAGACTTTTTAAATTTAACATAATACAATTATAATTATTTTTAAAAGTAAAATATTATTTTATTATTATTACTAATTTCTAATTTCTGTTATATTTATTTATATAATTAATTTGATAAATTTTTATATTTCTGTTTCTAAATTAATATTGTGTATGAAATTTGTCAATTCAAGTTAATATTGTGTATGGAATTTATTAAAATTTCAATCATTTCAATTGAATTGAATAATTGAATTGAATCATTAGATCAAATAATTTTACTTGTGATAAAAATAATTTTAAAATGTATATCTATTATTATTAAATTAAGTGTATTTTTCAAAATGAATATATTTATTTAATTTTTGTTTGATAAAAATAATTTTAAAATGTATACTCATTTTTAAATTAAGTGTATTTTTCAAAATGAATATACTTATTATTAATGGTATATAAATACCATTTTTACAATAAAAACTCTTATCTATGAGGAGCATGGTAGTTCTAATAGCATGTTTGAGGTAGGTAACTCATTAACATAGTTTGTTATATAACATTAAAGAACCATTGTGTAAATTTGTTAATTGTTTTGTTAATAGTTGGTTCCTCTCATTGCTAAAAAAAAAATATAATCAATATATTAATATGACATAATTGTTTAGAAATGAACTGAAACAAGTTGGAAGCATCATAAATGAAATGAAATGGCTACATGCATGGGAGTAGTTAATTCCTCTTTGCTAGTTGTATTTAATTGTCACCCTTCCCTTAAATTCCCTCAAGATAGGGGTTACTTCTTCCATTTTGTCTTTTTGCAAATATAATATTATATTATAAAAAAAAATTTTAAATAATAATTGTATATAGCTTTGTTTTGTCTATGTTCTAGTTAATGTTTTTTTTTCTATTTTTTTTTTACATATCATTTGCATTTTATTGAGGGATAGAATAAAAGTGCACTTATAAGAAGAGCCCAATAATATCATTTATAGCAAATAAAGAAAGTTATAAAAAATAAATAACAAAAAAAGAAATTTTTTTATTATTATTTCAATTATATGTTGATGTTCCTTTTTTAAATTAACATTTTCTATTAAATTTTTTGAATTTTATACAAATTAAATTTCAATTTTAATTAACCGAAATATATTATTTTTATTTTATCTGACAACTTTATTGAACAACTTTATTGAATTTCTTTTTATATAATAAAAATAATTTCAAAATATATAATTATTAAATTTAAAAATCCTTTTAAAAATAAATATATAAATTATTTAAATATTAACTACAAAATTCATAATATTCTTATTTGATTATAAACAAAAATAAACTAGCACAACGGCTAACACGGCTGGAGAACGCCGGCTGGTAAAATTCCCCAACGCCAGGCTCGCCCGCCTAGGTATTGAACGATGCAGTATTATTTCTTTGGTATAGTCTGAACTTTGTATGGTATAACGCACCTCCAGATCTATCTGAGATGGGGAATATAGACCGAGGATTCAGACATCAGACGACTGTTCAGACATCAGAAAAGAATGCGTCTTCTAATACGAAAAGTGTGCATTTATTAATGATATAAAAGTGGTTTGTATAGATATTAATCCTTTTTAATCATTTAAATGTGACAATTATATATTTTTATATTAATTTTATAATGTGATTAGGTAAATATAAAAAAATAAACATGTTAAGAGATGTTTTCATAAATATAAGTTATGAACTATAAATCTGAGGCATTGATTTTTAAGGACTATTAAAAATATGTCAGCATCTTCAATAAATAACCATTACATTAAAATTTAAAATTAAAAAATCATTAATTATATTCATTATTAATAAAACTTAATTAGTATCTCATTATTTTTTTTAATAAATTATGCTGTTTTTCTAATTATTTTCTAAATTTTGTAAACTGATTTTTCTTTCAACTACTGATCATAAATCCAGCTACTGATCACAAATCCAAGTTATTCAATACAGCATCAGTAGTTTAAGTTGACCGATCCACTATATCAGAATCTTGTTTTGCCTTTGTTAGATCTGGTTTTGTTTTGCCTTTGTTAGAACTTACAGAACCAATAGCAGTAGTTAAGCTTGTGCCAGAATAGTTGCAGAACCACCTCAGATAAATACACAGATGGAATAGTTGCAGAACCACCTGCACTATCAGCTAAGGCAAAGGTGGAAGATCCAGAGTCAGTTGACTCTGTCGATGAATCAATTGAAGTTTACCCAGGTCCAGTTGGAGAGCCACTAGCGTACTAAATAGAAGCGAAGCAAGCATACGTACCAGTTTTACTTTACCCAATACGCGTTGATCCGATTTACCGAGTCTCACTAGCAAATGATTCAAAGTAGTGACTTAGTCCTACAAGTCGTGAACTTTAAGCTTACGCAGACGGGAAAGCAGAGACGTTACACGGCAAGGCGGAGTGTTAGCAAGATCGATATTAAACGAGCCTATCTTTTATCTTTTTTCAGATTTCTAAATCAGATAGAGTTATTCGAATTTATTGATTTTACTTTCATAGTAAGTTTTAGTCTTAATCTATATATGTCCAAGTATGTAGGTAGTAGATATACATATACATGTAGGTAGTAGATATACATATACAGAGAGAAAGTTTGATAGATAACGGTACTGTAAATTTAAGGAGTTGAAAAAATCTGAGAACACAAATTCTGGTTTTGTAAGTTTGCAGAAGTTGTTAGAGCCCAAGCTCGTTTTGTATTCTGTAACAACCCCCAATACTCAAGTTTTTGTATTCTGTAACAACCCCAATACTCAAGTTCATAATTCATAATATATTAAGTATCTATGTGTTGATTTATTTTTAAGTTTTTGTGGTGATCAAACATCCTGAAAATACCTTGTCTATGTTTCTGCACAAGTTTAAGTATATCCTGCAATATGGGAACTGCTTAGCCGTTCCAGATACAGTTGAAGAATCACCACACGTTGAGGAAAACACAAGAGTAGCCTTCGCACCTAGAATATCTGAGGCAGAGTAAAGAGCAGGGTTTCAGTCGACTAAGTTTATCCAATTGAAGCTGGTGTAGTTGATTCAGTTCAAGTTCGAGTAGAACTAGAAGTAGTAGTGACTAGGAACCCATCCTATAGTTTATGGATTTAGAGCGAGCCACCTGTAAATAAAGGCAGTTGATGCATAAGTTGACGACCCAACATTTTTCCCATAAACCCGTAGAGAACAAGATCAATGAGGATGGTGGTGATTCCAAAGGCCCGGTTCCTATTGAGGTCCATCCTGAGAATTCTTAAGACCGTCCATTCTGAGAATTCTTAAGACCCAAAGTATTCTCGATTAGGGGAACAAACCCAAGATCTATATGGCGCTGCTAGAGCTTTGCCTCTATCTCTGCAACCCACCTTTAATCTTAATGTCATGATTGGGCAAGGGCCATCATTGGATTGGATTTGTTACAATAACCGCTTTAACTAGGTAAACCATTGTTATTGGTGTTTAACAACGTGATCTGCTATTGAATATAATGAATATGGGGTAGGTTGAGATATGAATGATCCACATATGGATATGGATCGGGATCTCCAACCAGTTGCTTTGGATCTTATACTAAATTTTCATTTGCATCTGGTGGAATTATAACTGCACCCTATCCCGATGCTTCTCAGACCTCCGCTACTTTTTTTGTTGCCATCTCTGCCTCTGGTGCCTTTGCTGATGAAACTGGACCATCAAGGTCATCACCTGGGTAAAAGGCCTATGCCTACTTTCCCCATACTAACTATGAATCTGAATCTGGCATGCGATATGGAACTTAAACTAGATCTCAAACGGAAACTGCATCTGCTAGGTAAACTGATGCTAGCGAGATGAATAAAGAGGTTAAAACAAGAAAACCCTCTGTCTATTTGCCTTGCTTTCGGTCTCTATTTCCTTCTATGTGTCTGTTAGTCTTTCGGTCAATTCATCATTGTAATGCTTTACACTTATAATTATAATGAATGGAAGAGTGACTGTCTGTGTTGTGTTTATGGTGTAATCATCCAGGCTAGATGTATATCCCTGTCCACCGAACCTGCACGAGTCTCGGCTCATAATATATATAGTTTTAGCTCATAACCCCTCATAGCCATATATGTATGTACAGATATCCATATACATACATTAAAAAGAACACGGGATGTAATGAGCTCAGTACTTATATCCAACGACGTATATGCATGCATTAAAAAGAACAGAGGATGTAATGAACTCATCACTTTAAGGAACTCGATAACTGTTGCATCCATGTGAAAACTCTCAGTAACTCATGCTCAACGTTTTCCTTGATCTTTTCACCCCAAGATTCAACAGAAATCTCATCTATAACTGCAAACACTTTTTCAATTTATTTATCTTCTTTGGTGAGAATAGTAGATCCTTTTCAAGCTTGTCTTTGCAGTAATATTTAAGCAGGTGATCTACCTAATAACACTACCTTATCTTTCACCATAAGATTCATGAACTTTTTAACATGCCCAGACCCTACCTCTAGAACCATTTTACATGAATCTGCCAATGCCACTAAACGGTCACCCCACTGTCCCTGTCAAAGACATTGTTATGGAAATTCATTTTGGTCTAGTTTTTGGTGCTGAATTAGTTCAATGTTCAGAAAACTTATCTATGGCCATTTGAGTATAGGGTAGTAGTAAAACCAACATCCCTTTATGTCCTAATAACCCTTCGCTCAGTTATAAATCTGAATTCAGTTTGCCCTTTGTTAGAACCGGCATAACCAATAGTTAAATTTTTGCCAGAACCAACATGAGGCTATCTCCTAAACCTCGTTAGGCAGATTACCTGAAGAATTACTTACTTAAGAATAATTCCTTTTTGATCTCATCCATTCCCAGGTTGTTCATTGCTCGTAGAATGAACTTACTCTTCATTTTATGCTTTTATGCTTTGTAGAGAGGGATCAAATCCATAATTGTGACTAGAGCAACCACCCACTTGGACTTATGCTCACCCACTTGGACTTATGCTTTGTAGAGAGGAATCAAATCCATAATTGTGACCAGAGAAACCACCCACTTGGACTTATGCTTTGTAGAGAAGGAGCAAATCCATAATTGTGACCAGAGCGACTACCCAATTGGACGTATGCAATAAATGGAGGAAGTTGAATTTTGACCTCTTGGTATTAAGTTATCTTTGGTTGTTGGTCCTCTTTATATTCAGAATAATATGCCTCACCCATATTTAATCTTTTCTTAAGAGATTGAGCAAAGTTAATGAAAAAAACCCGAACCCTGCAAAGTTATCTAGCTCAGCTCGGTCATCGATCCTACACCATGCCACCTTCTGATATGGGTTGTACATGTTGATCGAGGAAATCAGTGTCCATGTTCCCACCTAGTGCAGTTTTCGAAAACCCCACTACTCTCAGGCATATTCATAATACGATTATTCATCGTTGAATGATGATTATGATCATCATCCTCTTTTGTGTTTTGAACATTAGACCTCAATCATCCTCCTCTTTTGGGTTTTGAACCTTACACTTTTTGGGTTTTGAACAGTAGACCTGGGTTTTGAACAATAAACCTCAATTATTTTCCTCTTTTGGGTTTTGAATCTTAGACTTTTTTGGGTTTTGAACCTTAAGCTTGATAGGCAAAGTATCTCCCATGTATTGAATTTCCAACTAACATCCATATTACATTCTTGGTCAATTTTTTCACTTCTCATGTACTGAATTTTCAAATAACATCCTAAGTTTGAATTTTCAAATAACATCCTAAGTTCTAACATCCGTATCACATTCACATTCTTGGCCATGCTCTTGCTTTTTCTCTATTTCCAAACATGGCCTGTATCAAAATATAATAATAAAAACCCAAATAAAAATAAGTATTAGATAAGAGAGTTCCACATTATCCTTAGTTGTGTATAAAAAGCATGTTGAGCATTGTACTTCCAAGTCATAGCTTTCCCATTAGCAGTTTGGATACAATATATTTTGCAGCTATAAAATTTCCCAACAATCCATATAATTCCATAAATTCAACTTCGTAATATCTATTTGTTGTCCATAGCGGATCCCGGTCTTCTTGAGTACAATGAGCAGATAGAATTAATAAGTTTAAAAGTTTTCATTATGATTTAAATCTCTATTACACTTTACAAAAAAACTATAGAAATTCTTAAAAAAAATATTTATTAGTATTATTATAAATTAAATATTCATTCATTATGAATCAAATGAGAATTTATCATCAAATTTTTTACTAATTAGTTGATCTTGTTTCTTTAAGTTTCTATCCACATGTGGAGATATATAAGTAAGTGTTTTATTGTCTTAAGTAATAGGTAAGTTCAATACAATTTGTATATAGTTTTTGAACTGAATCTTGATTTAATATAACATATTAGGGGAGATGAGAAGATTTATTAACTTTGCTAATTGTTACATGTAAATTGTAAAATTATCATTCATTTCTCTATTAACTGTAATACATAACCCCTATATATCTTAACTCTTAAAAATCCTAAACCCTATAACCCTAGACACATACCCTATAACCGTGGATACATATGGCTCCTAAGAAAATATAATTTATAATTCTTACTTTTTCTAGCCCATTTAACCATGTAATCTCTAAATCTTATAACCACTATAACCCATAAATCATTTACTCCTAATATAGACAATACAATCCTTGTATCTAGTTATGATAAAAATATATCATGTATAACCACTAATATAACAACTAACCCTTGCAACCTTTAAACCCTATACTATATAAACCCAAAAACCCCTATAACCTAACCACAATAACCCCTAGCTTATATCATATATGTTCAAACCCATACAACGAATTTTCTCATTTATAATCACATTCTCAATAAATATAACTCTAACCCTTAATCCTTATCACTTCCATTATCTAACCCTTATAACCATAACCACTATCCCTCATAACCATTTCTCCTTAAACCTTATTACTCCCAACAACTAACCCTTATAGTCATAATCACTATTCTTTGTAACCATTTATATAACCACTAACACTTAATACATATAACCCCTACTTCCTATAACCCTGTACCACTAACTCACATTAACCTCTAATATAACCTTAAATCCCTATAAAATTTAACCCTTATTATTGTGAATCCATAACCCCTCACACCTATAACTTCTCACTTTAATTATCAATTGCTAACACTTATAACACCTAATAAATAAGTGATCTTCACCCATTTGACATATGACCCTTAACTTCTATAATCCCTTATTCCATAAAAATACAATTTGTATCCCCTATAATCTCTCACACCTAACCATTAATCTCTAATCCATTTAACTTTTATCGCCCCCAACCATGATGACCCTAATATAATCAACAATAATTATGACCATTGGTGCCTATAATTTCTAACCCTTATCATTAATTAAACCCTATGGCCCCTTTAATTTTTAATATATGTCATAGCACCTATAAATACTAACTCTTAATTTTTAATTTTTAATTTTTAATATATGTCTTTAACACTTATCACCCACAACCTATATATGTCATAGCACCTATAAATACTAACTCTTGTATCCCTTAATCCCTATAACACCTAACCACTTAAATTCATTTTCCCCTAACTCATGTAACATCTAAAACTTAACCTCTATATTCTATAACCTCTAACCATATAATCACTAACTCTTAGAACCACTGTCATCCATAACCTCTAATATAACTCATATAATGTTTAACTCTTTAAAGCCCCAAAATCCAAACATATCATACCTAACCTCTATAAACCCTAGTATAAACCATAACTTCTATAACCTATATACCTTAAACATTCATAACCATTGACCCTATAACTTAATCCTTATAACCCCTTACCTCTAACAGTCATCATCCATAATTCTTAATGCATATAACCCATGTAACATATTTACTTCTTATAAAATGTCTCTACTATTCATATAATCTATCAACTATAACCTATAAATCCTAAACCATATAACCATTATAACCCTTAAACCTTATTACCCCTAAAACTTATCCCTTCCAAACCATCACTAATAATTATAAACTGTAATCCTTCTAACTCATACCCCTTAAAACTTATTACCCTAACCCTTAACCCCTTTAACCCATACTAATATAACCCCTTTCTTTTAACCCCTATAAACCCCATCCTTTATAACTCAAAATCCAAATAAACCCTAACCCTAAAATATTTACCACTCACAATTATAACTTATAACCCTAACCCCTCACCCATAAAGCCATTATACCCATATCACCTAATTGTTAAAAACTATAAACCCTATAAATCCTAACACTTATACTAACTAATATCTCTCTTAAACCCGCTAACCATAACCCTTGTAACCCCTAAACCTTTATCCTCCACAATTTATAATCCTTGTAACCCATAACACCTCACCATAAATATTAATTGTAACATTTATAACCTTAACAATTATAAATACTAACTTCTATAACCTTGTTAAGAACCAAACATCAATATAGCATAGAAAAACCTCAGAAAAAGTACTCAACGTCTTGAAAACTAGATAATTTGAGATAATAAGCCTCTTCAAGGGGGCAACCTCCTTTTACCCCACTTAAATTTTCAAGTACAAGATGATTCAAAATGAAAATGTCTCCTTGGTATATATAGGAGACTAGGAGGTATAATTACAACTAATGGCCT
>JASDQU010739663.1:0-16554 GCA_032191745.1 Picea mariana
AGGAAGAAGGATTACTCCCAATTTTTTCTTGAGATATTCAAATACATCTCTGCTTAAGGGTTTTGTAAAAATATCTTCTACTTGTTCTTGTGTTGGAACATATTCCAATTTAATGTTTTTGTTTTCAACCTGATCTCTTAGGTAGTGGTACTTTATGGGATTGTGTTTTGATTTTTAATGCTGGACAAGGTTCTTAGATAGACTTATAGCACTTGTATTATCACAGTGAATAATAGTAGGTTCTTCAAATATTATTTTGATGTCTTGTAGGGTTTGTTTCATCCATTCCACTTGTGTGCAACATTCTATTGCTGCAATATACTCAGCTTCAGTGCTAGACAGAGAAATTGAGGGCTTTTTCTTGCTTATCCAAGCAACAAGTGATTCTCCCAAAAAGAATGCTCCTCCACTTGTACTTTTTCTATCATCTACACTTTCTGCCCAATCAACATATGAATAGGCTTTTAAATTGAATGAATCCTTGCTAGGATACCACAAACCAATATCTATTTTTACAGCTTGAACATGGTCCTCCTTTGGTTCTGGTTGGAATCTAGCCACCATCCCAACATCTTGCTTGACATCAGGTCTGGAAGCTGTTACATAGAGCAAATTGCCAATCATTGATCTATAGTGTTTTGGATCTACAGCTCTGGAATCATCATCCTTGATTAGTTTTCATCCAACTGTCATAGGTGTACTAACATGTTTGTAATCCTCTAACTGGAATCTCTTAAGAATCTCTTTAACATATTTAAACTGATGGATAAAGACTCCTCTTTTGGACTGTATTATTTGTAATCCAAGGAAGAAATTCAGTTCGCCAAGCAAAGACATTTCAAATTCTTGCTGCATCATCTTAGCAAAGTCCTTGCTCATTTTTTCATCATCACTACCAAATATAGTATCATCAACATACACTTCCACAATGATCATGTTATTACCATCAATTTTTCAATAAAGATTGTTGTCTGTTGATCCCCTTTTGAGGCCTTGTTTTTGTAAATAAGAGTCTAGCCTTGCATACCATGCTCTAGGTGCTTGTTTTAGCCCATAGAGTGATTTCTTTAGTTTACATACATATTCTCCTTTGTTGGTTAATTGGAATCCTTTTGGTTTCTCAATATAAACTTCCTCTTCTAAATTTCTGTTGAGAAATGCTGACTTGACATCCATTTGGTACACTTTAAATTTTCTGTAGCTGGAGAAAGATAAGAACATCATAATTGCCTCTAATCTGGCCACAGGTGAAAATGTTTCTTCATATTCTACTCCTTCAACCCGAGCATACCCTTTACACACTAATTTGGCTTTGTTCCTGATTACTTGCCCATCTTCATTCATTTTATTTTTATATACCCATTTAGTTCCAATGACATTTTTATTTTTTGGTCTTGGAACTAGTTCCCAAGTTTGATTGAATTCTCATCTTTACATGATTCTTTGATTGAGTTAGGCTCAACATGTGACAACAATGCTATTTCTGTTTGATACAGTAGTTGTCTTCCTGTGTGCACTCCATCATTCATATCTCCAATAATCAGTTCTTTGGGATGATTCTTTTGAGTAATTCTTGAAGGTGTCTTTGTATCTCTTCTTGGGAATTCTTCTCTTATCTCTCCATATTGAATATATTCTTCGCTTTTACTAATATCCATATCATCTTCTTCCCTTTCTTTTTCATTCTCTTCTACTTCTTCTAGTTGTGTGCCGAATATCTCATCATCATCTTCATCTTCATTTTTAGGTATGGTTTCTTGATTTTTGATCCTTATCATTTTTAGGTCATCCACCTTGACATCTGCACTCTCAAAAATATTATGTGATACAAGATTGAAACATATGTATGCATTCTTGTTTGAAGCATATCCAAGAAAAATACCTTCATCAGATCTGGCATCAAATTTTCCAAGACTCTCATCTAGTCTTTTGGTGTAGGATTTATTTCCAAAGACCTTGAAGTATTTTACTGATGGAGCTCTTCCAAACCATAGTTCATAAGGGGTCTTATCACTATTAACCCTGATATGACCTCTGTTCAATATGTATACTGTTGTGCTTACATCTTCCCTCCAATATCCATCTAACAATTTTGCTTCATTGAGCATAGTCCTCGCAGCCTCTTGAACTATTATATTCCTTTTGTCAGCAATACTGTTTTGCTGAGGTGTTTTGATAGTAGAGAATTGTATTTATATTCCATGGATTTCAAAGAAGAGATCAAAATATTTTGAGGTGAATTCACCACCATTGTGTAATCTAAGACATTTGATTTTTGTCTCCTTTTCATTTTCAAAAAGGGTTTTAAAGGCTTTGAATTTGTTGAGTGCTTATGATTTTTCTTTGAGAAAACATATCAAACCCATTCTAGTAAAGTCATCAATAAACAACATAAAGAAAGACTCTCCTTGCAAACTCTTGGTCCTCATAGGTCCACATAGGTCAGTGTGAACAAGCTCTAAAGGTTTAGAGGTTGTGCATTATTTTGCCTTGAACCTTATTCTAGTTTGGTTCCCTAGTTGACAGTGTCTACACATAGTATTTAAGGGTTTTATGATTTTTGGCAAGTTTCTCACTGCACCAAGGTTGCTGACTTTCACAAGATTGTCAAAGTTAATATGCCCCAACCTTCTATAATATATCCAAATTTCATCTACTGAATTTATATGACACTCCTCATTCAATTTTGCATCTAGTATATATACATTTTTAGGAGTTCTAGGAGTAGTACCAACTAATTTTCCTGTGTCTTCTCTCCTATTCTCACATTTTTGGGAATCAAAGATGCAGAAGTGCCCTTGATCAAAGGTTTGAATGACACTTAACAAACTAGGATTCATTTTCTTGACAAGTAGCACATTTCTGGCTTTGTCTTTTCCTACCTTATAATAACTGGCTCACCAGCCTATAAAACACAACATATACACAAAGGCTCCCTAGCCTTAAAATCGCACGCACTTAGGCTTGTTGCACACAGTATCCTAGAATGTGCACACTTCATCATTTTAGTGTGTAGTACATGTGCGCACTATACCATGGATGGTGCATACAAAAATGATATCAAACAACTCACCAACTTAAGTACATTTTCATTTATATTTACAATTAGGTTCGACCTAGGAGTATTACAATCCCCTCCCCTTATTTATGCACTATCCTCAGTGCATTATGTACACATATCAACAAAATTTCAAAAATATTCAAAAATATGTGGGTATTCTGCCCGCATTGCATCATCATGCTCCCAAGTAGCATCCTCATGACCATACCAGGTCCATTAGACCTTTACAATACTTATGGTTCGATTCCTGAGATGTTTAATATTTTGGTCCAGAATGCATACCAGATGCACTTGGCTAGCTCCTTCTTTCTCCACCTGAATCACATTCCAATCAATTACATGATTAGCATCAGGTATATATTTATTGAGCAATGATACATGGAATACATTATGAACAGACATAGATGCAGGAAATGAAATCATATAATCTACTGGACCAATCCTTTCTAGGATTTCAAATGGTCCACAATATCTAGTTGCCAACTTGGAACATTTTTCGAACTTCAGTGAAATTTTGTTGGCATTAGCCTTCAAGAATACATGATCACCCACTTTAAACTCCCTGTGAGTTCTACCCTTGTCAGCATAGCTTTTCTTCCTGTCTTGGGAAACCTTTAAATTATGTTTAATTTTCAACATTTTCTTTTCCATTTCCCTGAGTAATTTTGGTCCAATCACTGCTCTATCTGTTGGGTTATCCCATCTTACCAGTGTGTTTCACCTTCTGCCATAAAGTGACTCAAATGGGATCATCTTTAGAGATGTTTGGTACCCATTGTTATGAGAAGAATCTACTAAGTGTAGGTAGTCTTCCCATTTTGATGGTTTATCCATCACATACATCCTCAACATATCCTCAATCACTTGATTCACCCTCTCTATTTGTCCATCTGATTCTAGATGATAAGTTGTGCTAAAATTCAAATTTGTTCCAAATCCCTTAAATAATCCATTCCAAAAATTTGATCTAAATTTTGGATCTCTGTCAGACACAATTGTCTTGGGTATACCATGTAATTGAGAAATTTCTCTCATATAAACATCAACAGTGTTGGCTTCCTTGTGAGTGAGCTTTACTAGAATAAAATGGGTAGCTTTAATAAGCTTATCCACCACTACCATAATAGAATTATGTTTCTTGTTTGTTGTACGAAGTTTGGTGATGAAATCCATTGTTACAACTTCCCATTTCCACTCAGGAATGGGTAATGTCTGTAGAAAACTATCTTGGTGTCTATGCTCAACCTTTACCTTTTGACATTCCAAACATTTGGCAATAAAATCAATAACTTATTTCTTCATTCCTGGCCAATAATATTGGCTCTTGACAGCTAAAATAGTTTTCTGATAACCTGGGTGCCCAACATAAGGTACATTATACATTTCTCTCAATATCATATTTTTCAATTCATGGGAATTTGGTACATAAATTATTCCCCTGTATATGAGAATTTCATCATTTTCTAGCTTATAGTCTTCAATTTTCTGTTGCAAAATACCTTGCTGTAAATTTTCCACTAACTCCTTGTATTGCAAATCTGATTTTGTAGCCTCCAAAATTCTATGTTTCAAATCTGATTGGTACATGCTAATGGTTGTAGCATGAAAATCATGCACTCTTTTGTTGAGTGCATCAACCACTTTGTTCTCTTTCTCTTTGATATGCTTTATATGAAAGTCATATTCACTGAGAAATTCTAACCATCTGCTTTGCCTAGTATTTAGAGTTGGCTGATCAATAAATATTTCAGACCATTATGCTCTATCCTCAACTCAAACCTTTTCCCCATGAGGTAGTGCCTCCACTTCCTCAAGGCATGAACTATGGCTTCCAACTCCAAATCATGAGTCGCATAGTGTCTTTCATGCTCCTTCAAATTCCTTGATTCATAAAAAATAACAAACCCATTTTGTATGAGGACTCCACCAAGTCCTTGTTTACATGCATCTGTGCATAAAATGAATTCTTCATTTGGATCTGCAATCCTTAGTATTGGAGCACCTGTTAATAATTTATTCAAGTGTTGGAAACTCTTTTCACAATCTAATGTCCACTGAAACTTCACACCCTTATTTTGCAAGGAAGTGATTGGGTGTGAAATATTTGAGAATCCTTCAATAAATAGCCTATAGTAGCCTGCAAGGCCTATGAATGATTTGACCTCTGTCACATTATTTGGCATTGACCATCCTCTAATGGCTTCTATCTTCTTAGGATCCACTGCTATCCCATCCTCTGAAATGATATGTCCCAAATAATGAATTTGCTTCTGATAAAATGAGCACTTGTTCAATTTGGAATACAACTAATGCTCCCTTAATAATTGTAATACCATCCTCAAGTGTTGTTCATGATCTTCCTCTGAATTAGAATATATAAGAATGCCATCTAAAAATACAATGAAAAACTTATCTAAGTATTCTCTAAAAATACCATTCATTAAACACATAAAGACAACTGGTGCATTTGATAATCCAAAGGGCACCACTGTGAACTCATAATGACCATACCTTGTTCTAAAATCGGTCTTATTGATGACTTCTTCTTTAATTCTTACTTGATTATAACTTGGCCTAAGATCAATCTTGGAGAATAATTTTTCATCTTTTAGTTGATCAAAGAGGTCATCGATCCTTGGCAAAGGATACTTATTCTTCACAGTTACCTTGTTCAACTGCCTAAAGTCAATGCAAAGTCTCAATGTTCCATCCTTTTTTTTCACAAATAAAACTGGGGCACCCCAAGGTGACACACTTGGGTGTATATACCCCTTCTTTATGATCTCTTCAAGTTTCATTTGAAACTCCTTCAATTCTGGTGTACTCATCCTGTATGGAGTCTTGGATACTAGAGTTTCTCCAAACATCAAATTTATGGAGAAATCAATATCTCTTTTAAGGGGTAATCTTGGTATTTCCTTAAACACATCTTCAAACTCTTTTAGGACTTCATAATCTTCAATATTGGACACCCTATCTTTAGGTGTCTCTTCCATATGTGCTACAAATAATTGACACCCTTTTTTGTATAATTTCTTCAGTTACAATGCTGAAATTTCTCTGATGGTTACTACCCTGTGAATCCCTTGCACTATCCTTAGGTTCCCTTCCTCATCCAAGAAAGTAAATGCCTTGTTATGATAGTCTAGGATAGCATGATGTTGGTCCAATCAATCCATCCCAATTAGAGAGTCATAGGAACCTAAAGGAAAGATGTTCAAATATGCCCTGGTGTTCAGTCCATTCATGTCCATAAGACATGACTTAACTATCTCATTAACTTTTCTTTTGGCTCTGGTAGCCAGTTGAACCAACCAAGATTTCCCATGCTTTCTTCTTAGAAAATTCAAACTTTCCACCATATTAGGATCTATATAACTATGAATAGTCCATGAATCAATTAAAATAGCAATGGTTTGGTTGTTGATCATACCTTCCACTTCAATCATATATGGGTGATACTTTGCTTGCTTATTGTCTAGGGATGCATAGATCCTTAGTAAATTTATTCCCATGTCCTCTACTGTTTCAAATTGCCATACATTGTGAACAATCCTCACTTTTTCACCTATGTGATGACAATATCTAAACATATGATCTCCTTTACAACCCCAACATTGAATAGGTGGATTCCTTGGCCTTTGACCGCGTATCTCAATCATTCTAGGTTCTCTAGAAGTTGGTTTTCCCCGAGGATTATTTTTGAAGAATGGTGGATTAGTTCCCTTCTTCCTCTGATCCATATTGAATTTCTTCTTGTCTTCCCAATATTTTTGGAAAGTTGGCCTTGTTTTTTTTTTTATCATATAGGCATTTAGCTCACCTTATAGTCTCCTCCAATGTATTGTGATCATAATACTATATTTTGTCACTGATGAATGATGGAAATCCACTTAAATACCTCTGAATATTAAATGTCTCATCCTTGATGAAAGAGACATACTTCAGATGTTCTAAAAACCTTCTTTCATATTCATCTATGGTCATACTCCCAAGCTTAAGTTCAAATAACTCTTTCATTTTCTTGTCATCGTATCTCTTAGTCAAGTATTTCTTTTCAAAATACTTCTTGAATTCCCTCCTAGTAACATTTTTCTCTTTAATGTGTTGCACCTGCACAAGATGATCCCACCACATGGATTCCTTTCCCTTGAGTTGATAGAAGGAAATTCTTTCTTCTGCGTGAGAAGAATAATTATGCAATTGAAAATACTTTATCATGCCCAACATCCATGTCTCTACATCTTCATCCTTCTTGTGCTCACCATCAAATGTAGGAGGTTTGATTTTGTTCATTTCTCCTCGTAGCTCATCCACTCCAGACCTCTTACGCTTCCTGACAAGGGATGGACTTGAGATATTGTGTTCTCTCTTATTGGAATGCCTCGCAGAGTGATGGTGATGTCTGTTAATACTTATTGTTCTTCTTTTCTCATTAGGAGACCTGTGACTTCTTGATTTGCTTGAGACACTCTCCTTATCCAATTTATTTTCTATTTGGTTCAAGCTCTGCATTAACTTCATGTTGAATCCCTCCTGCTACTCCTTGGCTCTCATAATCCTTTCATTATCAGATTTATTGATTTGGACATCCTTCTTTAAATTTTTAATGGTCTCTACCATATTCATGTTTTCATCCCTTCCTTCTGCATGTCCATTGGATTTTGTTCCTTCAATGCCCATATGGACATTCATCCCTATGATCTCATCTTCCTAGATGTAAGACACCTATGCATCTTCCATTCCTTTTCACTCTTTGTTGATCCTGATATGATCTAGTTTTTGTTAACTATGAAAAATGTGTGGCCAACAAAACTTTGTTAGGCTAACTGATTCAACAATTTCATGAAAATATGAACCATTATGGTTCAATAATGCATCATAATTATTTCTTATGATTTGATAAAAAATGAATGTCTAGATCAATTTTATGGGCGAACAATTATATTCTATTGTCCAATACCTTTCCAACGCCTGCTTCCATGCTTAATTCTGAGTCTTGAGCATAAAGTTATGGTTATTTGAAAATTGTCCATTAATTTTTCTGTTCACTCTTCAACTTGGTGCAATTATGTGCTATAATTATGAATTTTTGCACCTACTCCATTGGATGTTTCGTAGGATCTCAATTGGGTTTCTTCATATACATATTTTTGAAATTCTTTCCAAGTTTCATCTCTTTTTGGGTTCTGCGCTGCTAGTTACAGCCTACTGAAGTTCTAGGCCAATTAGTGTTTTTGGTATGGAATGCTACATGTACCTTCTTTGTCATCTTAAACATTTTTAGCATGCCTAGAATTTTAATTCCGCTCTAGGAATATTTTCTATGGTTCATTATATTTCCATAGACTTCTCCTATGCCTCAATATGATTCTAGAGCATAAATTTATGTCCCTTCGAAGTTAGTTGGGTCTTAGAATTTACCCTCCACTGTTTGTCCTGTAGCTTCCTCATAAAAAATTCATTTGACGAATGATTTACACCATTAGAAATATCTCTTCAGGCTATTTAATTTGAGATGAAAAGATAGAGTATACCTTGGTACATGATACACGCTGTTCTCGGGGTTTTTGAGTAGCTAAAAACGTTGTTTAGGGTCTCAAATCATGTTGCAAAAAGATGGCCTTCAAACGGTATAAAATGTCGCAGAAATTCATTGGTTTTCTTCTGTTGTAGAACATACAAACGACTTCGTGTGCACAAATTTGAACCTGTACACCCATATTTAGCATGCGCAGCAACACCATAAGGTAGCACATACTCTGCGTACCTATAACCACTGTGGATCACTTCTTTGTCGCACCAATAACTAGTGCACACTACTTTTCTGTCACGCACCAATATCCACCGTGCACAATTTTGGTTCATGCACTAATACATGTTGCATGCAATTTTTGTGTCCCGTGCTAATATTCCATGCACATTTTACTCTACATGCTACACCATGCCAAATTTTAGTACACCCCCATCGTGTTAATGAATGCAGCTATAGGAAACATCCTCTAGCTTACAAACCTGTGAGATGTGGAATATAGCAGACATGTGAAGCCTTANAAAGGGTTCATGGTTCCAGCCTGGGACAGGGGCTAGGAATGTATATGGCCTCCTCCATGACGTGAGAGAGAAGAACTCCAGATGATTATTTGATGTAAGAGTGATCTGTTGAGTTAGGGCTATCTTGAAAAGCGCTGGGCACATCATCATGAGAATATGAACAAAGATGATGTGATGGCCTCCTCTGAACAAAAGCATAGTTTATGTGAAGTCTCCATTTGATCCTCATGTCGGTCGCATTGCGAAAGCAGATCTGTAGAGAAAACGTGACTATGGATGAGCATAAGTGCACCTATGAGGACCTAGCTCATATGTGTAATGCAATGACTTAGGTCTATGACATCCCTATGCATGTGGTCCCTAGTGGATGAGCACTAGTGGGTATATCATATCCTTTGCTATATATTGTTCAAGAGTGAGACCTACCTGTAACCCTAGTTATTGTGTAAAGGGTAAAGGTCAGCCCTATCTTATTGTGTCTAAAGATAAACTGTAAAATATAATTAATATTAATATTAATATTAATTATTATAATAATAAACAATTAGTATGTCTAAGTGAGGTCGGCCCTATTGTTCCAATAGACACTTCAGTTGATAGGATAAGTCTAATATAAGTAAGATCAAATCTTTCATTTGTAGACACACAGTCACTTGTAAGTTTTGGAAATTTCAGCAAGTACACTTCTTGGTAAAAGTTGTGCACCTCTCTTGGGCGCTAGGGTTTCTAGGTTTTGTGCACCCTCTTGTGTGCTAGGATATTCTTGGTGGTGGAAAGGTATTTCTCTTGAATAATATAGCAAAGGATTTGGAAGGGTTTTTCTCCCTTGTTTGAGAAGGGTTTCCCAGGATATATCTTGTGTTCTTGTGCATGGTGCTTCTTCATGTGATCTTGGTTACTGCAACATTTATGGTTATGGTTAATTGTCAAAATGAAATGACCTTCATATTTAATGTAATTCTATGAAAAAATAACATGGTATCAGAGCATAGGTCATGAAAGAACCCATTTCACAAAGCATTCACCAAGTCTCATCCCTTATCAGCAAATTCTCCACTTCTTCAAAACCATACGACCTTCCCAGGGTTCTATAAAATTTTGTACGACCCTCCTTCTTGAAGTGTTTCAGTCCTTGAATATTAGACATTGAGGCAAATTCCAGCATAGAAGAGTATGATCTCTTCTAGCACATCTCCAGAAGCTCTTAGAACTTAATTACGAGAAATTTTGATTTTTGGCCCTAGGGTTTCTAGGGTGCCGAAATTTCCTGCAGAAATATCTTTTTTTTTTAAGGAAATATTGTTCTAGATCAACAAGCATCTCTGTGATACTATTAAATTGATTTTTGGTAGTCATAAGTCCAAACATAATCCAAACTACAAAGATTCAAGAAAAGATGAAGAACATAACTCTAATGGAAGATAGGCTTGATGGAACAAGCAACTTCAACCCTTGGAAATCAAAGCTTCTAGTCACTCTTGAAGAAGAAGATCTCATGGATGCAACACTAAAACTCTACCAGAAACAAAAACCGAATTAGAGAAGAAAATAAGAAAAGAAGATGACGCCAGAGCAAGGAAAATAATCATCTACTCAGTAAGAGATCATCTCTTACCCCAGATTGCAAACATGAAGACTGCCTATGATATGTACAAAATGTTAAAAGGAATGTTTGAAAGTGACAACACTCTCAGAGCCCTTGCCTTGAGAAGTCAACTCCAAAGTACTAAGACGATGAAAGATGACACAGTTTCACTTTTCTTCATGAAGTTATCAGAAGTTAAAGAACAACTAGAGACAATTGGAGAAAACATATCTGACAGAGAACTTGTCCTAACTACTCTTCAGAATCTTCCAAAATCATGGGAGCCCTTCCTTTAGAGCATCAGTGGAAGAGAAACTCTACCAACATTTGAGTGACTATAGGTAGATTGTACTCAAGAAGAACTAAGACTTAGAAATAGAGGAGTGGAAGATAACTCAGAAGAAAATCATGCTCTCGCACTTCATACCAGAAAAGGAGGAAAATTCAAAAGAAGCTTCATGCAAACATTTAAAGAAGAAAATCCTTCATATCAAAGAAGAGACATCTCAAAAGTTCAATGCTATAGATGTGACAAGTATGGAGATGATGCTAAATATTGTCTAGCCAGAAAGAAGGAAAAACAATATGCCACCACTGTCGACACTGATCCTAATTCACCTCAAGAAAATGAAGAAAGAATAAACAAGAAGTATTTTCTCTAAAGAAGAACATTACTACAAATAGGTAAAGTCCTTCAGTTCTAAATCTTACAACAAATTGTATTTTTTTTAATAAAAGAAGAATATCTCTTCTTACAAAAGAGATTTCAAAACTTGGACCATTATCCCTGGTACAGGAGTCCACAACCTTGTCCCTTATGTAAGGAACAAAGAAGAAAACATTATTCGTGAAAGAAGGATACATTGAATCTCCAAATACATTCCAGATTGACATCCCTGATCAGAAACAGATTAAGACAAGAATAAACGTTGTCTTTAAAGAAGAGATAATCTTTCAAAGATCCATAGAATCTCAGATGAAGTTTGACAGTAAGACTATATCTTCTCCCCCTTCAGCAGTTCAGAGGGAGAAAGATATCATTCCAGTTGATCCAGTTGCTCCAGTTGATATGGTCAGAGATATTAAAATAGGACATAAAAGGCCTACCTAAACTCACTCTGCTAGAGGCAGAGAAACATACAAGCTTCTCAAGGCACATTCAGAGAAAGAAAAAAGGAGATTTTTCGAGCTATCCCTCAGTCATAAGCCACTTCATTGATGCTGAGATTCCTTGTCTTAGAGAAGCAACAAGAGAACCCGTATGGCCAGATTCCATAACAAAAGAATACCAATACGTCTTAAAGAATGATGCATAAGATATTGCTTAGGGACTAGAAAGGGAAGTTTGTGGTAACTTCCAAGTGGATCTATAAGATCAAGCATGCAACTGATAAAAGTATCAAGAAAACAAACAAGATCCATAGAAAGAGGTTTCTCATAAATAGAGGGAGTTGTCTATGATGAGACACTTAATCCAGTAAGCCCGATGCACTTCCATCTGCACTACCATCCATGAATTGGAAACTACATCAGATAAATGTATTCTTGATGAAGTTTGAGTTTCAACAAAAGTATTGCTTATCCAAAACTATATTATTACAGTGTTGGTGACAATATTCTGATTTTGATGACTTATTCAGAAAGCCTTGTTGATGAAAAGAAGCAAACAATGACTTCTGTTTTTCATAAAATATCTGAGTATGATATACTACTTCTTGGGACAAGAAGTATGACAAGAGGACTGATGAAGTTTTCCCAATTCAAGGAAAATATACAGTGGTATTATCAAAGAAGTATAACAGAATGTAAATCCATCGTGATGGATTTAAAGAAGAAGATTGATGATGATTCAAACAATACTAATTCACAGTTGATTGGATCACTGATGTATCCGGTTAACACCATACTTGATTCATGCCATATAGTGAATGTGATGAGTCAACCGAGACATACTCACTAGGAAACAACAAAACATGTATTAAGACACAGTTGGATATGATCCAAGATATGCCTCCAGTGTGAACTTGAGTTTGTAGAATATGATGATCCAGATTGAGCAGAAATTACAGTGGACCGGAAGAGCACATCCGGTTGATGTTCTACCCTAAATTATTCCAGGATTTCCTGACATAGCAGGAAACAAAACTATGTGTCCTTGAGTGCACCAGAGACAGAGTATATATAACAGTGAATGTGCAAAGCAATGTGGCCTCACAAACTACCGACAGATTTACCTAACCATGAGATGGATCCTATGATGATGAAAAGAGAGCCATGTGTAAAGCTTTGAGTTTCTCGACAAATCAAAACACGATGAGATCAGAGATATGATACAAAATAAATATTGTATACTTGCAGTACCTTCCTACACCTGAGCAGACTGCAAACATTTTACTTGGTGAAGAACTCCTTCCGAGTTAAGATGGAGTATGGATGACCTTAGCCAAAGAAAAAAACTCAGAGTACATCAGTATGAGTCTTGGCTTGATGAAGAATTCCTCCCTAGCTGAGAGGGAGTGTTAATGAATGCAACTATAGGAGACATCCTCCAGCTTACAAACCTGTGAGATGTGGAATATAGAAGACATGTGAAGTCTTACTCTTAGCTTACAAACCTGAGAGAAATCCACTAATAAAGGGTTTGTGGTTCTAGCTTGGGACAGGGGCTAGGAATGCATATGGCCTCCTCCATGACGTGAGACAGAATAACTCCAGATGATTATCCGATGTAAGAGAGATCTGTTGAGTTAGGGAAATCCTGAAAAGCGCTGGGTACATAATCATGAGAATAGGAACAAAGATGATGTGATGGCCTCCTCTGAACAACATCAGAGTTGTTGTGAAGACTCCATATGATCCTTCTGTCAGTGGCAGTGGGAAAGCAGATCTGTAGAGAAGACGTGACTATGGATGAGCATACGTGCACGTGTGAGGACCTAACTCATCTGTGTAATGCAGTGACTTAGGTATATGGAATCCATATGGATGTGGCCCCTAGTGGATGAGCACTAGTGGGTGTATCAGATCCTTTGCTATATATTGTTCGAGACTTAGACCTACCTGTAACCCTAGTTATTGTGTAAAGGGTACATGTCGACCCTATCTTATTGTGTCTAAAGATAAACTGTAAAAGATAATTAATATTAATAGTAATAGTAATAGTAATATTAATTATTATAATAATAAACAATTAATATGTCTAAGTGAGGTCAGCCCTGTTGTGCCAATAGACACTTCAGTTGATAGGATAATTTTGATATAAGTAAGATCAAATCTTTCATTTGTAGACACACACTCACTTGTAAGTTTTGGAAATTTCAGCAAATACACTTGGTAAAAGTTGCGCACCTCTCTTGGGCACTAGGGTTTCTAGGTTTTGTGCACCCTCTTGTGTGCTAGGATATTCTTGGTCATGGAAAGTTCTTTCTCTTGAATAATATAACAAAGGATTTGGCAGGGTTTTTCTCCCTTGTTTGAGAAGGGTTTCCGAGGATATATCTTGTGTTCTTGTGCATGGTGCTTCTTCATGTGATCTTGGTTACTGCAACATTTATGGTTATGGTTAATTGTCAAAATGAAATGAAATTCATATTTAACCTAATGCTATGAAAAACTAACACATCGCGCACCAGTACTCTGCGCGCACCATTAACTAAACTGTCGCACGACAATATTTACCCACATTGCATGCGCACCAACAAAATTCCTCTACGCTCTGTCAATACCACACACACCACGTGCACCATTATTATGCATGTGCACACCACACATACCAGTATTACAAATGAACCACTCAATCTACACCATGCAATGCTAAATTCAGTGCGCACACCCGCGCACCAAAAAATTTCGCGCATTACCACTCTGCATCGCACAACGCTATAATTAAGTGCGCACACCCGTGCGCTAATATTGTTTGTGCATAACCACTCTGCACTTCTTAATGCCAAATTTTAAGTGTGCACACTCACGTGCCAATATTTTCCATGCAATGCCACTCTGCACCGCGTAGTGCCAAATTTTAGTGCGTGTACCCCCACACCAATATTTTTCCTCGCAATGCCACTATGTACCACGCAGTGCCAAATTTTAGCGCGCGCACTTGCACACCAATATTTTTCCGTGCAATGCCACTCTGCATTACGCAACGCCAAATTTTAGCGCGCACACCCGCGCAACAATATTTTTCCACATATCACAAGATTTTCACTGCACATCATTCATTTTTAGTGCGCACATCAACACACATTCATTTTTATGCGCATCAATTCCTCGTGATTTCCGCTGTAGAAATTGGGGATTTTTCCATTTTTCTCAATTTTCACCATAGACATTATGAAACTATGAAATTTGTTCAATTTCACCCTAATAAAAGAAATTCAACCTCTGCAACAACAAATCGTTGTTGGTTGACATTTCTGGAACAAATTTTTCCCAAACTCAATTCATGAATTGAGAATTTTAATTAACTAATCTCGCTCCATATGGCATGGCTTCCCTGTAAATTCAAATTCGACCAATTCCAGGACTGAATTTTCTAGAACAGATATTAAATTAGGAATATCTAACTACTTGGCCAAATTTCTCAATTTCCAAATGAATTTAACAACATAAATTGGGGCTTTTTCCCAATTCCATGCAATTGCTTCAAATTTTTACCATGGATGCTCTGTAACTTGAAATTTGGCCACTTTAAAAACAATTCTCTGTGAAATTCTCAATTCAACTCAACTTTCTCAGCCCATCCATGATCAATGTTGAAAACAATATCTCTTATACCATATTGTAACATCCCCAACATCCAATTGGGCTATGCCACGTAAAAATTTTCGAACTGTATGAAAATTAAAACATATACACACAGAAACTCTTGCATACCTTTATATATAAAAATTAAAACAGAAAAATACATTCTGTAAATGCACATATTCATACAGAATAAAAATAAACATATACATGCATCATAGACAGGAAATACCCATAAATATAAATACATGTATAAACCACACACAGGAAAACCCATAAAAATAAACACATAAATAATAATGCAACATATAAATTAACACACAATTGACACTTATCTTGGTAAGAATATCACGAACTGTGTGCATACCTTCCACGAACTTCCCATCCTTAGACCATGCTGCTCATGACTCTCAACAGTGGGTCACCCCTGAGATGAGACTAAACTCCACCTGGGTAAAGGGATTCCTAACCAGACTGATGTATCTCATACAAGAGGAAAGACTTCGTCATAGGTGCCAACTCAAACTAGCAGCCTACAGTCCCTCATTCCCCACATGTCTATCCCACCCCAAGAAGTGTGCCCCTTCTCTACTCAACAGTCCCTCGACTGCCCCACCTCCTTTCTGGGGCTTCAACAATAGGATGGATAGGAACTCTTAGAGCCCTGTAGCTGTAGTTTATCACCTTCGGGAAATCAATTCCCAACAATTCTCTCACCTAGAGATAATTTCTCATGGGGCTAAAAACCTGCCTCTTCAATATCCCATGGGACTGACAACCCACTTCTTCAGTCCAGCTCCTAAGCTAACCAGGTATAGATACATGTACAAGTACATATACGGGTACAAGTATGCATACAGGTACACGAAGGTACGAAGGACAGTTGAATGAGTGAGTGAATGATCATGGAATCTATGAATGAAAAATTAACTAAGTCCAAACTATATGTATGCATGTTCCTAACTTGACACTTGTCATGTTGAGAGCTACTTTGGTCCACTTGTCCCCATCTTTATAAGTTAGGATAAAATAATTATCTGGAATATTAATAGAATATTCCTTTTTGGCTTAAGCTCCCTAGCTTAGCCCTTTTCCTTAAATTTTACCC
>JASDQU010739663.1:30995-53133 GCA_032191745.1 Picea mariana
TCAATTTTGGCTTTTTAAATTTAGTGTTTTAAGGATATTTTTTTATTTTCGATTAAAAAAAAAGATTTTACTCTTTTTGTAATTCATTTTTTGAATTTTTAATTAAAAATTGCTATTTGCATTTTTTTCAAACAAAATTTGTTTTTTGTTTCTTTATTTTTAAAATATTTTTTTTCTTTAAAAAAGAAGAATTTGTTTAGGGGTGGTTTTTTTCCAATTTAAGTATTTTTTTAATGAAAATTATAAAAAACAAAATTATTTAATAAATAAATTATCAAGTAATAAGACATTTAGATTTAAGAGTCTATTTTCAGTGTTTTATTTGTGGCGGTGCTAGTGGTCAAGGCCACAGTTTTAATTAGGTTATATATTTAACTCACCAAAAAAAGTGGTGCTATTGGTAACATCACTTCTCTATTCAAGGGTCAATTTCAGGGTTTTCTTCGCAATGTCAAGGGCATGATTTCAAACAAGTTTCTACAAATTGAAATTTTAAGCACCTCCAAAAACAATGGTGCTACCAATAGCACCACTTTTTAATTTGGGAGTTGATTTTGGTGTTTTTACCCAAAAATATGATATTTTGGGGATATAGTTCTCATTTTGAGGTCACAGTTCTCATTAATTTAGTAACTTTGTTTTTTACACCTTCATGAGATACAATATGACCCAAATATTTCACTATTTGAACCCCAAAGGCACACTTGGAAGGATTTGCATATAGTTGTTGTTCTTCCAATAGTTTTAATACTCTATCAACATGTTGAACATGCTCTTCCCAAGATTTGTTGTAGATTAGTATGTTATCAAAAAATACTAACAAAATTTTTATAAGGAAGGGATTGAAAATAAAATTCATCAAGCTTTGAAATGTTGAAGGTGCATTAGTAAGTCTAAATGACATAACCAAAAACTCATAATGAACTTAATGTGCTCTAAAAGCCATTTTAGGAATGTCTTCCTACGTCATTCTGATTTGATGATATCCCGAATGAAGATCTATCTTAGTAAATAATTTTGCTCCATGCAATTCGTCTAATAATTCATCAATGATAGGAATAAGAAACTTATCTTTGATGTTAATTTTGTTGAGTTGTCTATAATTTGGACACATACACCATGAACCATCATTTTTTGTAACTAACACCATTGGTGAAGAGAAAGAACTTTGGCTAGGTTGAATGATGCCAACCTCTAACATTTCCTAGATCACGTGCTCAATCTCACTCTTATGTGCATATGGATAACACTAGAAATATAATAATTCAATATCTTCTAAAAGCAGTGAGTATATTCGATGTTCCTCTTAGTCTGGAGCTGGATTTTGGTGTTCCATCAAGACTCTTCCAAGGCTGCATTGTAGCAATTGGGCTGGAAAATATAGGTGGGTCCATTAAGTCGCTCTCCAATTATTTATTTTTTTCCTTTAGAGTGGAATTCTCATTTTCCATTTTCCAACTGAATTTTTTAAGGATTCACCCATAGCTTCATGAATCTATACAATTTTAGATGGTGGAACTCCATTAAGGTCGAGTTCTGAGCCCAATTTTCCTTGAATGTTTTTACTTTTTGCATGAATTTTTTCAATGACCAATTTGTTTGAACATTTGTCAAACATGGCACTATGAAAATTTAGGGATTCCTCTCGAAATAGAATTGGCTATTGTGTGACCAGTTCTATTACAACTTCTCTGCTCTCCTGAAACCTATATTATTCATTAGGAAATTCAATGTCTTCGATATTTACATCAAGATCCATATCCTCAAGAACAATTTCTTCTTTGGGTATTCCCTCACTTCCTCCTTCCCTGTTTCTTTGTCTTCTCCTTTATCTGGTTAGTAGGAGCTTGTGGGGTCTTTCCAAACTTCCCTTAGGAGGGTTCTAATCACCTCCACCATCATAATTTTCTATTGAATATTCCCTTTGTTCGTGAGCTACAGACTAAGAATTCATTTTTTGTGGGCCACTTTTCTGAGAAGTGTTGGTAGACTGTGTACTCCTTTCATTCAAAAATCTTCCCCGTTGTCTATATTGATCAGTGGTGCTAACAACAGTTTCAACATCATCTTGTTTTTTCTCAATATAGAGTGCCTAAGGGTTCTGTCTATCGCCTTCTTCTTCTTCGAATAAGAATTTACTAGAAAATGAGTCATTGTAGCATACAAATATCATGTGTTTCATAAACAACTGTTTCAGGTTGAATCCTTTCAATTCATCTGCTATTTTCAAATTAAATTGATTAAATTGGACTAAAAATTCATCAATATTTATAGTGTTTTTCAACATTGTCTCAACAATTTTCATGGCAGAGGAATAAACTGCTTTTTCCCCTTTTCATGAAAGACATGGACCCAGAATATATATTTCTTAATACTTCAACAAAAAACATCTTGTATGAAACATAATATGGTAGATACGAGGGTTTTTCAAGGGAACAATAAATCTCGATAATACCGAAATTCTCCATTGCTTCAAAGCACCCTCTCTTTTCTAAGAATGTTGTTGCTTCTAAAGGAAATCTTGATGTTTTTGGTCCATAAATAATTTTTTTGAAAGCGGAAATAAATGAATTGTGTACTTCATAAAAATGATACATGACCTTCTACTTCCATAAGGAAGGACACCACATCTAAGCAGGGTCAATTTTACAATTGACTTGTTTGGCTAAATGCAGTCCTTTGAAAATATGATAGTATGTTATGGAAAAATTCAAGTACGAAGACATGTATAATTTCTTGTTCTTTCTAAAATTTTCTAACTGAAAAGATAATTCACTAGATATGATCTTCTCCCAATCAAATATTGTTTTTTCATGGATAGAAAAAAATACAAGATATATAGACCTAGTCAGGGAATAATAGTCGTATATTCTTGTTTGGCTACTCTTGCGAACAACCATGACATTTCTCGATAATGATTTTTCAATGAAATAACATGTATGCTTCATAGGTCTTCTAGTATCATTCCTGGGTCTTTGCGATATTCTCGTAGGAGCTCCAATCCACCATTTATTTCCTTTGAAAAATCCTTAGCTTCATCCCCTTTGAATATAATTATCAGATCTGGGAGTCTGAGCATTATCTTGAAGACCGAAGGTGCTAAAGAAATACGGGGCTATCCTTGTAGCTGAATTATTCTCTGGTTTTTATTGAATTTGTCGATGCGCCATGAAACCAACTCTTTGGAATCACATATCTATGGAACACAACCTACCATAGCAATTCTCGATGTCCATATTTGGTTTGAATTCCTCTCTGCAAGTGGAAATGAGGAGTCATACTTTTATTCTCTCGACCACTGAAACCTTTAATCTTCTCGTCCAAATGATTTTGTGGTATCTCCGCAAAATTGTTCCTTTCTCTTGGTTGTCATGCTTAATCAGGTCAACGGATTAATGTACAATTCTTCTTCAAAATATTATTACCAAAGTAAACCTTTTTATTATAATGTACTTCGGAGCACTTGATTCAAAATAATGTTAATACAAATTAAATTTAAAATTGATGAAAGATTGTATCGATAAGATCTCCATTAATAACGTTCTTTTAGCACTAAACCTATTTGTTATTTCCATCAGATTTGCACTAAATGTACATTGAGGAGAGTGACAAGATATGACATGGATTATTGTGGGGCAACAGAGAATTGGGAGGGAAGGATATGAGCACAACGGAGGGAGCATAATCGGGATTAAGTAGAGAAATAATGAAATAATCCTGGACCCTTGGACCCGCGGTGATATTTTTAGAAATTAAATAAGTACAAGAATGAATCGATCAGATAGAGGAGGGTATGTATTGAAGAATCGTGATATTACTGTGGCCAGAAGTAACGCTTAAAAATTCAACTAAGTGTTGATATTTTGCAAATCTAATGAAGTATGGTGGAGAAGAATCATAATGTACCATGGAGCATGGTGACATATAAGAAATTGGATAAGTATGAGGAATCGAACGAACGGAAGTGTCGCAGTGATAGACAAGTGAATCGAGCAAATGCCTTAGACCCGCGATGCAGATGTTTTGAAAATTTTCTAATTATAGGTGCAAAGTGAAGGAAAAGGAACGTGATGGTGTATTTTTGGGGCCGTGGAAGTTTGGACCAAAGAAAATATATATCGTGAACCCGCGACAAACATGAAAATTTTCTAAGTATGGAAAAAGGAATATACAATAGAGAGTTTAATAAAGACTTGAAACATTTGAGTATCAACAAATCTAATACTACAGACAGCTAGAACACAAGTTGAACTAAACCGTTCTTGGGAAACTTTATCTCAAGAAGATATTCAATTCAGAAGAGATGAGTAAAGGAGACTCCAAAAACAACAAGTTTATATTCTTCATCAATCACATTAGAAGGAGGTAGAAGACATACACAGGGAGATACAAACCCAAAATAAATTCAAATAAATTCAGGCCCTAAGAAAATTATTTTTGAATCAAGGAAGAAGCAACAGTACGAATCTTCAAGATCATTTATTCCTATTATCGAATATATTTCAATTTTTTAATCTGAATATTATGAATATAGGCCTGAATTTAATACTCCTTTAACATATTTTGTTGATGATATTTTGAAAATTGAAATTCCTAAATCTAGTATAAGTAAATCTTCACATTTTCATCATGCAAGAATCCATGGAAGAAAACCTATCTCTCTCGAAGCCAAAAACCTAATCCTGAGTCATATTATGACTGGAGAAGGAAGGGTAGTAGGAGGAGGTGTAAATATTCCTCAACCACCACCTCCCCCAAACCAAAATCCTAGGGTAATTGCTAGATATGGACCTACAATTATGCCAATAAATCTTCATATTATGCCTTAGAATTACTTGGAAATCCTACCTAAATTCAATGGTTAAAGTGAAACATTAGCATGAGTTCACATAACTTCTTTCCAAGATTGTACTGGCAACTTAGTTGTAGACTATGAAGATGTATATTTTTGCTTGTTGATACAAAATTTAGAAGGTGACCCTAGAAAATGGTTTAGGAACCTCCCTGTTGCTCTTCGAATGATTTTCATTCTACTTTCATGAATAAATGGGGAGAATTAAAGAGTGATCACCAATATTATTTAACATTATTCTCAACCTTAAAAATGAAAAATAGAAAATCTGTCTTGGAATTAAATAAAATATTCAACAAATTATATAATAGAATTCTTGTTAACATAAGACCATCTTCGTTGGAAGAAAAGGTAACATATGCATCTTCCCATGACCCATATTTAGAAATAATGCTGAGAGAAAGAAGACCTATCACTTTATATCAAATGGAAAAAGATGTAGTTGATGTTGAAGGTAATATGGTTTCTTCTGGTAAAATCAAACTTAAGGTTGAAAATGTTGATAAAAAGAAACAAAAAGAAGAGGACCCCACCCAAGCTTCCACTTCTAATCCTCAATATTTAAAAATAGAAGAAATGACCAAGCTTATAAGAGCTCTCTCCATTAAAATCACTAGTTTAGAAATGGGTAATAGGGTAGTTGGACCCACAACTCATAACATTGGACAAAGGAACCCTCAACAAAATCCAAGATGGGTTAATCCAAATCCTCAATTCATGAACCCAAATCATAATCAATTTAGGAGGCCATTTGATCCCCAATTATTAAGGAGAAATGAAGAACCCCCCATTCCTCCTATAATAAAAAATGTCATAGAATATCAACTAAATGTTGAATATTTTGAAACCATGAGACCTGAAGAGCAAGAGCCAACAGGTGATATGAATTGACTTCAAGATGAAAGAGTTCCCTCTCAATTGACACAATACGAATACCACAATTCCTTGGGAATAAAAAATCGATTAACTGATGACAACCAAGGAGGAGGAGACAATTTTTGGTTTGCACAATATAGAGTGTTTTTTGATATGTTNNAGATTAGACCTAGGAAAAATAGACAACCAGCAAATCCCAAGGGTGTAAAAGAAAATCAGGAAACCATCTCAGATAAATACCAAAATATAGGTAAGGAAAGAGGACCTTCAAAGAATAAAACTGATGATAAAATACATGAATCAGCCAATTCCAAACCAAGTTCTTTTAAAACAAATTAAAAAAAATGAAGGTACAAGTTCCTTTGATAGAGCTAGTTAAAAATCCCATGTATAAGCATGAATTAGAAAAACAAATCAACAACCCTTTCCCTATAAACTCATCAAATACAATAAATTTACAAGACGATTCTCACAGGTTCTGGTGCGACCTCATTTAGAGGAAAGAAACAGTGTAACTACTCCCTTTTAGGTAAGTTTAATTATTCATGAACATATCTTACATAAGTGTATGCTTGATTCAGGAGAATCAAAAAACTTATGCCAAATATAATAATGGATAAACTTAGTATAGATATCATTAGACCTTACAAATACTTATATTCCTTCAATTCCAAAAAAGTAAAATGTATAGGAATGATGAAAGATCTAGTTTTCCATTTGGCACAAATCCCATTGAAAGGTATCATGTTGAATGTTTTTTCAGTTGACGTCCCTGTAAGCTACAATGTGTTATTATCTAGATCTCGGGGATAAAAATTAGGAGTTTCACTACAATTGGATATGACATATGAAATAATTCCAATATTTGGTGGTCAAACTAGGATGTTATATAGGGAGGAAAAATTTGCATACACAATTAGTGATTCAACCAACCCAAAAAAGTTTCCTATATATGCTGAAGATGATGACCTAGGAAACTTTGTTCTTTCAGTCAATACCGATGAATTCTCTTTTGATGTTCAATAAACCTTTATTTAAAATGTTTAAAATGAGAATCGTGAGAATAAGGTTTGGAAGATGTTCTTTGATGGAGCATCATCTAAAAAACTCTCAAGAAATGACATTGTTTTTGTTTCGCCCACCAAGTAAAGACATGCCTTTTATTTTAAACTTGAATTTGAAATGAAAAATAATGTGGTTGAGTATGAGGCATTACTCTTGGGAGAATCAATATTCCAAGAGAGAATGAAACTCTTAGGTATTCAGATTGGGTTGCAAATTTGGTTCCCATCAGAGATAAAAATGGAGAAATTCAGTTGTGTGTATATTTTAGGATCTTAACCAAGTTTCCATGAAAATAAATATCCTCTGCCTAAAATGGACCACATCATACAAATTGTAGTATCACAAAGGATATCCATGATGGGTGGATTTACTGGATATAACCATGTTTCAATAAAAAGAGAAGATAGACACAAAATTGTGTTTACTACTCCTTGGAGAACCTTTATGTATGATAAAATTCCTTTCGGGTTAATGAATGCAGGAGCTACATTCCAAAGAGAAATGGATATTGCTTTTGTTGATGAGAAATATAGATTTATTGTGATCTATTTAGATGATATAATTGTTTTATCATAAACTAAAGATGACCACTTAACACACCTTCAACAAATCTTTAAGAAATGTAGGAGGTTTGGGTTTTCACTCAATACTAAATTGTATTTCTTTGCAATGACCAAAGGATAAATTCTAGGGAACATAGTTTGCAAAGAGGGAGTGAAAATCGACCCTAAAATGGTGGAATCTATTCACACATATAGGTTTCCCTAGACATAAACAAGAAGTTCAATCATTCTTAGGAAATATTAACTTATCAAGGATATTTATTCCTAACTTTGTTGAAATCATGAAGGATATAACCAACATGTTAAAAAAGGGAAATGAAGTAAAATGGTTTGAAGATGCTAAACAATCTTTCTATTTAATAAAAAATAATTTAGGGGAAGCACCGATATTAATCTATCTAGATTATAAGAAAGATTTTATAATATTTCCTTTTTCTTCAACACACACAATTGTTATTACAGAAAAATCATGAGGAATGTGAGAAACCAATTGCATTCTTTAGTAGATCTCTTAGGGATGCAGAGTTAAAGTATAATATAATGTAAAAACAAGCATATGTATTAGTGAAAGAATTGAAATCGTTCTGATGTTATGTATTACACTCCAAAATCATTGTTTTTGTCCCACATGCCACTATAAAGAAAATTTTAGGATAGCAGTATTGTGATCTAGAAAAAGAGGGAAATGGATTGCAAATATCCAAGAATTCGATTTAGAAATTAAGCCAACTAAATTTTTCAAAGGAAAAGGTCTAACTAAATTAATGGTTGATTTGAAAATATTAAATCTCTAGAAGCAAATGAAATCAACTTAGTTATCCCTTTCCAAGATCACTTAACATCTCATGATCCTCAGTCATTTGAAAAAGATGAAATCCTACAAAACATTCCAAAAATAGATGACAAATTCTTGAAGTCATCTTGGTATAAAGATATTATTCATTTTCTCACTACCTTAGAAACTCCAAAACACTTAGATAAATATCAGTCTCGATCTTTAAAATTAAAAGCTATTAAATATTGTATTATAAATGAAAATTTATATTGGAAAGACCCAGTTGAGATTTTTCTTAATTGTGCTTTAGAAGAAGAAAAAGACAGTATAATAAAACAACACCATGAAGGGGCTTGTGGTGGTCATTTTTCTTGGAGAATCACTTCTTACAAAATCTTAAGTGGGTTCTATTGGCCCACTCTATTCTCCTAGGTGAACAAAAGGTTAGAGCTTGTATTAATTGTCAATTATTTTTGGGTAAAATAATGTTTGTTGTTCTTCCTTTAAAACCAATTAAGGTTTAAGTTTCATTCCAACAATGGGGGTTAGCCTTCATAGTAGAAATACATCTACCATATAGGGGCCGACATAGGTGGATTTTAACTGCTACAGATTATTTTACTAATTGGGTTGAAGCAATACCTATAAGAAATGCTAATGATTCTACAATGATTAAATTTCTAGAAGAAAATATTATAACTAGATTTGGGAGTCCTAGAAAGATAATCATTGACAATGCCAAGGAATTTTCTGTTAGGAAACTATAATTCCACACTAAACCTGATAGAAGAGAGGAAGACAAATTTAAACAAGAAAGTAAATGACAAAGTAATCACACATAACACATATATTTTACCATAGAAACCCAAATGGGAAAACCAACATTCCTTGAGTGTCTTTCTCTATTGATGTATTATTCATTCAAAATAAAAGGTTATATGCATAACCTTTGTCTACACCTAAGAAACAATCGACATCACACCCTCTTTCTTCTCACAAGAACAACCTTGTAGCCAATTTAGCTTACATCTACATGACCAACAACCTACTACTAAATATTAGCATGAATATAAAATTAATACGAATACACCACACCTTATTTATAGGATTTAAAGTAGGAAAAACCATAAGGGAAGGCACCCAAAAATGGTTACATATCCATGCAAATCATTGGATACAAATCTCAAGATTCTGTTACAGTCGACTACCATTCGGATTACCAGTCGACCTTCATTCACTCTTAAGTCGTTTGCCACATGACCCCCTGAAAACCTTTTTTCATTTGACCTCTTCGAATTGTTGTTGATTAATTTGAATTCGAATTTTACCAGTCAAAAACTTATGTAACGTACCTAACCCCCTGTTGGGTCACATCACTGTTTAAATGACCCCATAAAATTTCTTATACAAAATATAAATGTGGAAATAACACACAACATGACATTCAAACTCATGATATTGTCTATGCTACTTAAAAGCATAATTTCAAATATTATAGATGTTCACAAAAACAAATAAACCACATACATCAACATTTAACCATATGAATAAATATTTGAGTGCACCATTCTTCTCACAAAAAGAATCATTTAACCGAGATAAATTAGAGTAAATTACATATAAATTATATCAACAGTTAACCATGAAAAAAAATAGAACACAAGAACACTTATCTTACAAAATGTGCAACCCACTGCATAGGATGGTCATTCCTCCCAACCTTGGCCTTATTGTTCCATGTATCAATAGACCCTAAGCTAGGGCTATGAATCCAAAAGCGACGGTGGTCCTCAAGATTGGATAATGTACCCCTCTCAACAATCAAAATGCATAGCTAATTCCAGTCCACCATCTCTCTACCCCTCAACCTGCACAACTTAAGGGATGGAATTCACATTCATTTCTCACAATCCTCCATTCCACCTACTTGTCGGGACTTCAATAATTCTATAGTTGCAACACAAATTCTCCAGTAGCCAAAACACATGCTTCCTCCATGAATTTCGAAAATAACTTCACTCACAGGCCCACATCCCCTTTCTCTAGGAAATTTCAACTTGAAACAGAGATTGAACATGCCCACAATAACTACCTTCAAGATTCAACACTTAGAACTTCATTGCTAGACTAGAAAACTCCCTGTAAAAACAACTCTTATGCAAAAATGTGAATGCATAATTCTGGTCTCTTCCCCATAAGGATTTTCCTCTTTTTCTCTTGCTTTCTTGACTTTCACTCTTCCCCAAGCTTATTTTACTTAGCCCCCATGCTCTCAATAACTATGGGATGTGACTCTCACACCCACCCTCTTACATGAATTCAATGATTGGGCTCTAGAACACTCAACATCTAATTGAAAGTTCATGGTAAGGATAATTTATAAAGAAATAAGAAATTGATTTTGGTTTAATAGACATGGGTGAAATATCCCCTCTATTGGAAAAATTCCCTCTCTTGTGGATCGTTATCCCCCAAATCTTTGTTTGTTTCTATCTACAACTAGAAATACATTTTATTCATTATATTCAATTTACATCTTTTTCATATTACATCACTTTGTCTCTTGAACATATACTATATTTACAATATACATCACTTGGCTCTCGGACATGTACCACATCTATAATATACATTGCTATTTTTGGGTTTGAAAAATGGGATGTTGCATTCCCCTCCCCCTACAAGTTGCATTGTCCTTAGTGCACATAACCATACAATTTACACATTGACATATATAAAAACATTACATCAAAGTACTAGATAATTTCACAACTTGATGACTCACGCAACAATTCCAACCAACAACTGTCTTTTCCCCTCAACCCACACATCGGTTGGATAGGAAATATCAACGTTCTGGCTCTAGGAACTTCATATACCAAAATGGAGTCTTCATTTGCTTATGTACAAATGTACATTCAATTTTCTTCAAAATTTTCAAAATTTTGCAGTTATGCTTCCCACATGGATTTTCCATGCTCTCATGTAGCATCTTTAGGACCATAACAGGGCCATTTAACCTTTACCAAACCGATGGATTTTTTCATAAGCACTTTGAACTTCTGGTCTAGGATGTGCACTGGTTCCACCCAAAAATCCCCTTCGTGTTCCACCTGGATCACATTCCAATCAATCCCATGATTAGGATCAGGTACATACTTCTTGTAATACCCCTAGGTTGAACCCAATTGTAAATATAAATGAAAATGTACTTAATTTGGTGAGTTGTTTGATATAATTTTTGTATGCACCTTCCATGGTATAGTGTGCACATGTACTGCGCACTAAAATGATTAAGTGTGCACATTCTAGGATACTGCGTGTAGAAAATTAAGTGTGCGTGATTTTGAGGCTAGGGATCCTTTGTGTATATGTTTTGTTTTATAAGCTGGTGAGACAATTATTATAAGCTATGAGGATTACGTGTTGAATTAGGATGGAGATCCTAGATGCTAAAGTCCAGTGAGCCTATTTTTGTATATGGATTATCATTAATATAAAATACATCATTGTGTGTAAACCAACCACGATAAAAGAGTATGGGGGACTAAAGTCCACTAGTTAGGGAAGGGGGGGGGGATAAAATTTAAGGAAAAGGGATAAGCTAGGGAGCTTAAGCCAAAAAGGAATATTCTATTAATATTCCTTAAAGTATACAGTATGGATAATTATTTTATCCTAACTTATAAAGAGGGGGACAAGTGGACCAAAGTAGCTCTCAACATGACAAGTGTCAAGTTGGGAACATGCATACATATAGTTTGGACTTAGTTCATTTGTCATTCATGGATTCCATGATCATTCACTCACTCATTCAGCTGTCCTTCGTACCTTCTTGTACCTGTATGCATACTTGTACCTGTATATGTACTTGTACATGTATCTATACCTGGTTAGCTTGGGAGTTGGACTGAAGAAGCAGGTTGTCAATCCCATGGAATATTGAAGAGGCGGGTTTTTAGCCCCATGAGAAATTATCTCTAGGTGAGAGAATTGTTGGGAATTGATTTCCCGAAGGTACTAAACTACAACTACAGGGCTCTAAGAGTTCATGTCCATGCTATTGTTGAAGCCCCGGAAAGGAAGTGGGGCAATCGAGGGATTGTTGAGCAAAGAAGGGGCACACTTCTTGGGGTGGGATAGACATGTGGGGAATGAGGGATTGTAGGCTACTAGTTTGAGTTGGCACCTATGATGAAGTCTTTCCTCTTGTATGAGATACATCAGTCTGGTTAGGAATCCCTTTACATGGGTGGAGTTTAGTCCCATCTCAGGCGTGACCCACTGCTGAGAGTGATGAGTAGCGTGGTCTAAGGCTGGGAAGTCCGTGGAAGGTATGCACATAGTTCGTGATATTCTTACCAAGATAAGTGTCAATTGTGTGTTAATTTATATGTTGCATTATTATTTATGTGTTTATTTTTATGGGTTTTTCCTGTGTGTGGTTTATACATGTCTTTATATTTATGGGTATTTTCTGTCTATGATGCATGTATATGTTTATTTTTATTCCATATGAATATGTGCATTTACAGGATGTATTTTTCTGTTTTAATTTTTATATATAAAGTTATGCAAGAGTTTCTGTGTGTATATGTTTTAATTTTCATACAGTTTGAAATTTTATACGTGGCATAGCCCAGTTAGATGTTGGGGATGTTACAATATGGTATAAGAGATCTTGTTTTCAAAATTGATCATGGATGGGCTGAGAAAGTTGAGTTGAATTGAGAATTTCATAGAGAACTATTTTTTAAGTGGCCAAATTTCAAGTTACAGAGCATCCATGGTAAAAATTTGAAGCAATTGCGTGGAATTGGGAAAAAGCCCCAATTTATGTTGTTAAATTCATGGGGAAATTGAGAAATTTGGCCAAGTAGTTAGATATTCCTAATTTAATATATGTTCTATAAAATTCAGGCCTGGATTTGGTTGAATTTGAATTTACAGGGAAGCCATGCCATATGGAGCGAGATTAGTTAATTAAAATTCTCAATTCATGAATTGAGTTTGG
Source organism: Picea mariana (assembly GCA_032191745.1). Lineage (NCBI taxonomy): Eukaryota > Viridiplantae > Streptophyta > Pinopsida > Pinales > Pinaceae > Picea > Picea mariana. The sequence goes on from JASDQU010739663.1 coordinate 44,141, forward strand.
GAACCATTTGTTCCAGAAATGTCAACCAACAACGATTTGTTGTTGTAGAGGTTGAATTGTTTTTATTAGGGTGAAATTGAACAAATTTCATAGTTTCATAATGTCTGTGGTGAAAATTAGGAAAAATGGAAAAATCCCCAATTTCTGCAACGGAAATCACAAGGAATTGATGTGCATAAAAATGAATGTGTGTCGATGTGTGCACTAAAAATGAGTGATGTGCAGTGAAAATCTTGTGATATGTGGAAAAATATTGGTGTGTGGGTGCACGCGCTAAAATTTGGCGTTGTGCGGTGCAGAGTGGCATTGCACAGAAAAATATCGGTGTGCAAGTGCTTGCACTAAAATTTGGCACTGCGTGATACATAGTGGCATTGCGAGGAAAAATATTGGCGTGCAGGTGTGCACGGTAAAATTTGGCACTGCACTGTGCAGAGTGGCATTGCACGGAAAATATTGGCACGCGGATGTGCGCACTTAAAATTTGGCATTGAGTAGTGCAGAGTGGTTATGCACAAACAATATTGGCGCACAGGTGTGTGCACTTAATTATGGCATTGTGCGATGCAGAGTGGTAATGCGCGAAAATTTTTGGCGCACGGGTGTGTGCACTGAATTTAGCATTGTGTGGTGTAGATTGAGTGGTGCATTTGTAATACTGGTACACGTGGTGTGACATGCATAATAATGGTGCGCTTGGTGTGCGTAGTATTGACAGAGTGCAGAGGAATTTTGTTGGTGCGTGCGCAATGTGGGTAAATATTGTCGCGCAACAGTTTAGTTAATGGTGCATGCAGAGTACTGGTGCGTGGTGTGTTATTTTTTCATAGCATTAGGTTAAATATGAATTTCATTTCATTTTGAAAATTAACCATAACCATAAATGCTGCAGTAACCAAGATCACATGAAGAAGCACCATGCACAAGAACACAAGATATATCCTAGGAAACCCTTCTCAAACAAGGGAGAAAAACCCTGCCAAATCCTTTGCTATATTCTTCAAGAGAAAGAACTTTCCACCACCAAGAATATCCTATCACACAAGAGGGTGCACAAAACCTAGAAACCCTAGTGCCCAAGAGAGGTGTGCAACTGTTACCAAGAAGTGTAGTTGCTGAAATTTCCAAAACTTACAAGTGAGTGTGTGTCTACAAATGAAAGATTTGATATTACTTATATTATAATTATCCTATCAACTGAAGTGTATATTGGCACAATAGGGCCGAACTCACTTAGACATATTAATTGTTTATTATTATAATAATTAATATTAATATTACTATTAGTATTAATATTAATTATCTTTTACAGTTTATCTTTAGACACAATAAGATAGGGTCGACCTATACCCTTTACACAATAACTAGGGTTATAGGTAGGTCTGACTCTTGAACAATGTATAACAAAGGATCTGATACACCCACTAGTGCTCATCCAGTAGGGGCCACATCCATAGGGATTCCATATACCTAAGTCACTGCATTACACAGATGAGCTAGGTCCTCACACGTGCACTTATGCTCATCTATAGTCACATCTGCTCTACAGTTATGCTTTCCCACTGCCACCGACAGGAGGATCATATGGAGTCTTCACAAAAACTCTAATGTTGTTCAGAGGAGGCCATCACATCATCTTTGTTCCTATTCTCATGATTATGTGCCCATCGCTTTTTGGGATTTCCCTAACTCAACATATCGCTCTTACATCGGATAATCATATGGAGTTATTATGTCTCACGTCATGGAGGAGGCCATATACATTCCTAGCCCTTGTCCCAGGCTAGAACCACAAACCCTTTATTAGGGGATTTCTCTCAATTTTGTAAGCTGAGAGTAAGACTTCACATGTCTACTATATTCCACATCTCATAGGTTTGTAAGCTGGAGGATGTCTCCTATAGCGGCATTCATTAACACTCCCTCTCAGCTAGGGAGTAATTCTCCATCAAGCCAAGTCTCATACAGATGTACTCTGATTTTTTTTCTTTGGCTAAGGTCATCCATACTCCCTCTTAACTCGGAAGGAGTTCTTCACCAAGTAAAATGTTTCCAGTATGCTCAGGTGTAGGAAGGTACTGCAAGTATACAATCTTTCTTTTGTATCATATCTTTGATCTCATCGTGTTTTGATTTGTCGAGAAACTAAAATCTTTACACATGTCTCTCTTGTCAACATCAAAGGATCCACCTCATGGTCAGGTAAATCTGTCAGTAGTTTGTGAGGCCACATTGCTTTGCACATTCACTGTTATATATGCTCTGTCTCTGGTGCACTCAAGGACACATAGTTTTGTTCCCTGCTATGTCAAGAAATCCTGGAAGACTTTAGGGTAGAACATCAACCAGATGTGCTCTTCTAGTCCACTGTAATTTCTTCTCAATCTGAATCAACATATTCTGCAAACTCAAGTTCACATTGGAGGCATATCTCAGATCATATCCCACTATGTTTTAATACATTTTTTGTTGTTTCCTAGTGAGTCTATCTCAGTTGACTCATCACATTCACTACATGGCATGAATCAAGTCTGGTGTTAACTGGATACATCAGTGATCCAATCAACTATGAATTAGTATCGTCTGAATCATCGTCAATCTTCTTCTTTAAATCCATCACAGTGGATTTACATTCTGTTATACTTCTTTGATAATACCACTATATATTTTCCTTGAATCGGGAAAACTTCATCGGTCCTCTTGTCATACTTCTTGTCCCAAGAAGTAGTATATCATACTCAGATATTTTATGAAAATCAAAAGTCACTGCTTGCTTCTTTTGAACAACAAGGCTTTTTGAATAAGTCATCAAAATCAGGCTCTTGTCACCAACACTGTAATAATATAGTTTTGGATAAGCAATACTTTTTGTTGAAACTCAAACTTCATCAAGAATCCATTTATCTGATGTAGTTTCCAATTCATGGATGGTAGTGCATATGGAAGTGCATCAGGCTTACTGGATTAAGTGTCTCATCATAGACAACTCCCTCTATTTATGAGAAACCTCTTTCTATGGATCTTGTTTTTTTTCTTGTTACTTTTGTTAGCTACATGCTTGATCTTATAGATCCACTTGGAAGTTACCATGGACTTCCCTTTCTGGTCCCTAAGTAATATCTTATTCATCATTCTTTAAGACGTACTAGTATTCTTTTGTTATGGCATCTGGTCATACTGGTTCTCTTGTTGCTTCTCTAAGACAAGGAAACTCAGCATCAATGAAGTGGCTTATGACTGAAGGATAGCTCAGAAAATCTCCTTTTTTCTTTCTCGGAATGTGCCTTGAGAAGCTTGTATGTTTCTCTGCCTCTAGCAGAGTGAGTTTAGGTAGGCCTTTTATGTCCTATTTTAATATCTCTGACCATATCAACTAGAATAATATATTTCTCCCTCTGAACTGCTGAAGGGGGAGAAGATATAGTCTTACTGTCAAACTTCATCTGAGATTCTATGGATCTTTGAAAGATTATCTCCTCTTTAAAGACAATGTTTATGCTTGTCTTAATATGTTTCTGACTAGGGATGTCGATCTGGAATGTCTTTGGAGATTCATTGTATCCTTCTTTCACGAATAATGTTTTCTTCTTTGTTCCTTACACAAGGGACAAGGTTGTGGACTCCCGTACCAGGGATAATGGTCCAAGTTTTGAAATCTCTTTTGTAAGAAGAGATATACTTCTTTTATTAAAAAAAATACAATTCGCTGTAAGATTTAGAACTGAAGGAATTTACCTATTTGTAGTAATGTTCTTCTTTAGAGAAAATACTTCTCATTTATTCTTTCTTTCATTTTCTTGAGGTGGATCAGGATCAACGTCGGCAGTGGTGGTGTATTGTTTTTCCTTCTTTCTAGATGGACAATATTTAGCATCATGTCCATACTTGTCACATCTATAGCATTGAACTTTTGAGATGTCTCTTCTTTGATATGAAGAATTTTATTCTTTAAATGTTTGCCTAAAGCTTTTTTTGAATTTTCCTCCTTTTCTGGTATGAAGTGTGAGAGCATGATTTTCTTCTAAGTTATCTTCCACTCCTCTATTTACGAGTCTTAGTTCTTCTTGAGTACAATCTATCCATAGTCACTCAAATGTTGGTAGATTTTCTCTTCCACTGATGCTCTGGAGGAAGGGCTCCCATATTTTTTAAGATTCTGAAGAGTAGTTAGGACAATTTCTCTATTAGAGATGCTTTCTCCAATTTTCTCTAGTTGTTCTTTAACTTCTGATAACTTCAAGAAGAAAATTGCAACTGTGTCATCTTTCGTCATCTTAGTACTTTGGAGTTGACTTCTCAAGGAAAGGGCTCTGAGAGTGTTGTCACTTTCAAACATTCCTTTTAACATTTTGTACATATCGTAGGCAGTCTTCATGTTTGCAATCCAGGGTAAGAGATGATCTCTTACTGAGTAGATGATTATTTTTCTTGCTCTGGCATCATCTTATTTTCTTATTTTCTTCTCTAATTCAGTTGTTGTTTCTGGTAGAGTTTTAGTGTTGCATACAGGAGATCTTCTTCTTCAAGAGTGACTAGAAGCTTTGATTTCCAAGGGTTGAAGTTGCTTGTTTCATCAAGCCTATCTTCCATTGGAGTTTTGTTCTTCATCTTTTCTTGAATCTTTGTAGTCTGGATTATGTTTGGACTTATGACTACCAAAAATCAATTTAATAGTATCACAGAGATGCTTGTTGATCCAGAACAATATTTCCTTAAAAAACAAAGATATTTCTGCAGGAAATTTCGGCACCCTAGAAACCCTAGGGCCAAAAATCAAAATTTCTTAGAATTAAGTTTTGAGAGCTTCTGGAAATGTGCTAGAAGAGGTCATACTCTTCTATGTTGGAATTTTCCTCAGCGTCTAAGCTTCAAGGACTGAAACACTTCAGGAAGGAGGGTCATACGGAATTTTCTGGAACCCTGGGAAGGTCGTATGGTTTTGCAGAAGTGGAAAATTTGTTGATAAGGGATGAGACTTGGTGAATTATTTGTGAAATGGGTTCTTTCATGACCTATGCTCTGATACCATGTTATTTTTTCATAGAATTAGGTTAAATATGAAGGTCATTTCATTTTGACAATTAACCATAACCATAAATGTTGCAGTAACCAAGATCACATGAAGAAGCACCATGCACAAGAACACAAGATATATCCTGGGAAACCCTTCTCAAACAAGGGAGAAAAACCCTACCAAATCCTTTGCTATATTCTTCAAGAGAAAGACCTTTCCACCACCTAGAATATCCTAGCACACAAGAGGGTGCACAAAACCTAGAAACCCTAGCGCCCAAGAGAGGTGCACAACTTTTACCAAGAAGTGTACTTGCTGAAATTTCCAAAACTTACAAGTTAGTGTGTGTCTACAAATGAAAGATTTCATCTTACTTATATAAGACTTATCCTATCAAATGAAGTGTCTATTGGTACAATACGGCCGACCTCACTTAGACATATTAATTTTTTATTATTATAATAATTAATATTAATATTAATTATCTTATACAGTTTATCTTTAAACACAATAAGATCGGGTCGACCTATACCCTTTACACAATAACTAGGGTTACAAATAGGTCTCACTCTTGAACAATATATAGCAAAGGATCTGATACACCCATTAGTGCTCATCCACTAGGGACCACATCCATAGGGATGACATAGACCTAAGTCACTGCATTACACATATGACGTAGGTCCTCACATGTGCACTTATGCTCATCCATAGTCACGTTTTCTCTACAGATATGCTTTCCCAATGCCACCGACATGAGGATCATCTGGATACTTCACATAAACTCTGCTTCTGTTCAAAGGAGGCCATCACATCATCTTTGTTCATATTCTCATGATGATGTGCCCAACACTTTTTGGGATTTCCCTAACTCAACAGATCACTCTTACATCTGATAATCATCTGGAGTTCTTCTCTCTCACGTCATGGAGGAGGCCATATACATTCCTAGCCCCTGTCCCAGGATGGAACCATGAACCCTTTATTAGGGTCTTTCTCTCAGGTTTGTAAGCTGAGAGTAAGACTTCACATGTCTGCTATATTCCACATCTCACAGGTTTGTAATCTGGAGGATGTTTCCTATAGCCGCATTCATTAACACAATGGGGGGGTACTAAAATTTGGCATGGTGTAGCATGTAGAGTAAAATGTGTGCAGAATATTAGCGCAGGACATAAAAATTGCACGCAACAGGTATTATTGCATGAACCTAAATTGTGCATGGTAGATATTGGCGTGCGACACAAAAGTAGTGTGCACCAGTTATTGGTGCGACAAAGAAGTGATCCACATTGGTTATAGGAAGGCAGAGTATGTGCTACCTTATGGTGTTGCTTCACATGCTAAATATGGGTGTACAGGTTCAAATTTGTGCACGCGAAGTCGTTTGTATGTTCTACAATAGAAGAAAACCAAGGAATTCCTGCGACATTTTATACCATTTGAAGGCCATCTTTTTGCAACGTGATTTGAAACCCTAAACAATGTGTTTAGCTACTCAAAAACCCCGAGAACAGAGTGTATCATGTACCAAGGTATACTCTATCTTTTCATCTAAAATTAAATAGCCTGAAGAGATATTTCTAATGGTGTAAATCATTCATCAAACGATTTTTTTATGAGGAAGTTACATGAAAAACAGTGGAGGGTAAATTCTAAGACCCAACTAACTTCGAAGGGACATAAATTAATGCTCTGGAATCATATTGATGCATAAGAGAAGTCTATGGAAAGATAATGAACCATAGAAAATATTCCTAGAGCTGAATTAAAATTCTAGGCATGCTAAAAATGTTTAAGATGACAAAGAAGGTACATGTCGCATTCCATACCAAAAACACTAATTGGCCTAGAACTTCAGAAGGCTGTAACTAGTAGCCTAAAACCCAAAAAAAGGTGAAACTGGGAAAGAATTTCAAAAATATGTATATGAAGAAACCCAATTGATATCCTACAAAAACTCCAATGGCGTAGGTGAAAAAATTCATAGTTATAGCACAGAATTGCACCAAGTTGAAGAGTGAATAGAAAAATTAATGGACAATTTTCAAATAACCATAACTTTATGCTCAAGACTCAAAATTAAGCATGGAAGTAGGAGTTGGAAAGGTTTTGGACAATAGAATATAATTGTTCACCCATAAAATTGATCTAGACATTCAATTTTTAGAAAATCATAAGAAATCATTATGATGCATTATTGAACCATAATGGTTCATACTTTCATGAAATTGTTGAATCAGTGAGCCTGACAAAGTTTTGTTGGCTACACATTTTTCATAGTTAACAAAAACTAGATCATATTAGGATCAACAAAGAGTGAAAATGAATGGAAGATGCATAGGGGTCTTACATCCAGGAAGATGAGACCATAGGGATGGATGTCCATATGGGCATTGAAGGAACAAAATCCAATGGGCATGTAGAAGGAAGGGATGAAACCATGAATATGGTAGAGACCATTAAAAATTTGAAGAAGGATGTCCAAATCAATAAATCTGATAATGAAAGGCTTATGAGAGCCAAGGAGCAACAGGAGGGATTCAACATGAAGTTAATGCGGAGCTTGAACCAAATAGAAAATAAATTGGATAAGGAGAGTGGCTGAAGCAAATCAGGAAGTCACAGGTCTCCTGATGAGAAAAGAAGAACAATAAGTATTAACAAACATCAGCATCACTCCCTGAGGCATTCCAATAAGAGAGAACACGATATCTCAAGTCCATCCCCTGTTAGGAATTGTAAGAGGTCTGGAATGGATGAGATACGAGGAGAAATGAAAAAAATCATACCTCCTACATTTGATGGTGAGCACAAGAAGGATGAAGATGCAGAGACGTGGATGTTGGGAATGAGAAAGTGTTTTCAATTTCATAATTATTCTTCTCACGTAGAAGGAAGAATTTCCTTCTATCAACTCAAGGGAAAGGAATCCATGTGGTGGGATCATCTTGTGCAGGTGCAACACATTAAAGAGAAAAATGTTACTTGGAGGGAATTCAAGAAGTATTTTGAAAATAAATACTTGACTAAGAGATACGATGACAAGAAAATGAAAGAGTTATTTGAACTTAAGCTTGGGAGTATGACCATAGATAAATATGAAAGAAGGCTTTTAGAACATCTGAAGTATGTCTCTTTCATCAAGGATGAGACATTTAAGATTCAGAGGTATTTGAGTGGATTTCCATCATTCATCAGTGACAAAATATAGTATTATGATCCCAATACATTGGAGGAGACTATAAGGTGAGCTAAATGCCTATATGTTCGAAAACAATCAAGGCCAACTTTCCAAAAATATTGGGAAGACAAGAAGAAATTCAATATGGATCAGAGGAAGAAGGGAACTAAGCCACAATTCTTCAGAAATAATCCCCAGGGACAACCAACTTCTAGAAAAACCAAAATGATTGAGACAGGGGGTCAAAGGCAAAGGAATCCATCTATTCAATGTTGGGGTTGTAAAGGAGATCATATGTTTAGATATTGTCATCACAGAGGTGAAAAAGTCAGGACTGTTCACAATGTATAGCAATCTAAAACAATGGAGGACTTGGGAACAAATGTACCAAGGATATATGCATCCCTAGACAACAAGCAAGCAAAGTATCAACCACATATGATTGAAGTGGAAGGTATGATCAACAACCAAACCATTGTTATTTTAATTGATTCATGGACTAGTCATAGTTATATAGATCCTAATATGGTGGAAAGTTTGCATTTTCTAAGAAGAAGGCATGGGAAATATTGGTTGGTGCAACTGGCTACCAGAGCCAAAATAAAATTTAATGAGATAGTTAAGTCATGTCTTATGGACATGAATGGACTGAACACCAGGGCATATTTGAACATCTTTCCTTTAGATTCCTATGACTCTCTAATTGGTATGGATTGATTGCACCAACATCATGCTATCCTAGACTATCATAACAAGGAATTTACTTTCTTGGATGAGAAAGGGAACCTAAGGATA
>JASDQU010739663.1:53233-68948 GCA_032191745.1 Picea mariana
GGACGTAGCCCACACTGGGTGAACCACGTAAATCTGTGTCTCTCTTGTATTGTGTGTCTTTTGTGTTTTGTTTCTGCATTTGTTTTATTTTATTGCTTCGCGGTCCTATTTTTCTAACATACACCAAAATTGAAGGAGTTGCAAATGAAACTTGAAGAGATCCTAAAGAAGGGGTATATACACCCAAGTGTGTTACCTTGGGGTGCCCCAGTTTTATTTGTGAAAAAAAAGGATGGAACATTGAGACTTTGCATTGACTTTAGGCAGTTGAACAAGGTAACTGTGAAGAATAAGTATCCTTTTCCAAGGATCGATGACCTCTTTGATCAACTGGAAGATGAAAAATTACTCTCCAAGATTGATCTTAGGCCAAGTTATAATCAAGTAAGAATTAAAGAAGAATTCATCAACAAGACCACTTTTAGAACAAGGTATGGTCATTATGAGTTCACAGTTGTGCCCTTTGGATTATCAAATGCACCAGTTGTCTTTATGTGTTTAATGAATGGTATTTTTAGAGAATACTTAGATACGTTTTTCATTGTATTTTTAGATGACATTCTTATATATTACAATTCAAAGGAAGAGCATGAACAACACTTGAGGATGGTATTACAATTATTAACGGAGCATCGGTTGTATTCCAAATTGAACAAGTGCTCATTTTATCAGAAGCAAATTCGTTATTTGGGACATATCATTTCAGAGGATGGGATAGCAGTGGATCCTAAGAAGATAGAAGCCATTAGAGGATGGTCAATGCCAAAGAATGTGATAGAGGTCAAATCATTCATGGGCCTTGCAAACTACTATAAGCTATTTATTGAAGGATTCTCAAAGATTTCACACCCAATCACTTCCTTGCAAAATAAGGGTGTGAAGTTTCAGTGGACATTGGATTGTGAAAAGAGTTTCCAACACTTGAATAAATTATTAATAGGTGCTCCAATACTAAGGATTGCAAATACAAATGAATAATTCATTTTATGCATAGATGCATGTAAAGAAGGACTTGGTGGAGTCCTCATTCAAAATGGGTTTGTTATTTTTTATGAATCAAGGAATTTGAAGGAGCATGAAAGACACTATGCGACTCATGATTTGGAGTTGGAAGCCATAGTTCATGCCTTTAGGAAGTGGAGGCATTACCTCATGGGGAAAAGGTTTGAGTTGAGGATAGAGCATAATGGTCTGAAATATTTATTGATCAGCCAACTCTAAATGCTAGGCAAAGCAGATGGTTAGAATTTCTTCGTGAATATGACTTTGATATAAAGCATATCAAAGAGAAAGAGAACAAAGTGGTTGATGCACTCAATAAAAGAGTGCATGAGTTTCATGCTACAACCATTAGCATGTACCAATAATATTTGAAAGATAGAATTTTGGAGGCTGCAAAATCAAATTTGCAATACAAGGAGTTAGTGGAAAATTTACAGCAAGGTATTTTGCAGCAGAAAATTGAAGACTATCAGCTAGAAAATGATGAAATTCTCATATACAAGGGCATAATTTATGTACCAAATTCCCATGAATTGAAAAATATGATATTGAGAGAAATGTATAATGTACCTTATGCTGGGCACCCAGGTTATCAGAAAACTATTTCAGCTGTCAAGAGCCAATATTATTGGCCAGGAATGAAGAAATAAGTTATTGATTTTATTGCCAAATGTTTGGAATGTCAAAAGGTAAAGGCTGAGCATAGACACCAAGCTAGTTTTCTACATACATTACCCATTCTTGAGTGGAAATGGGAAGTTGTAACAATGGATTTCATCACCAAACTTCGTAGAACAAACAAGCAACATAATTCTATTATGGTAGTGGTGGATAAGCTTACTAAAGCTACCCATTTTATTCCATTAAAGCTCACTCACAAGGTAGCCAACACTATTGATGTTTATATGAGAGAAACTTCTCGATTACATGGTATACCCAAGACAATTGTGTCCGACAGAGACCCAAAATTTAGATCAAATTTTTGGAAAGGATTATTTAAGGGATTTGGAACAAATTTGAATTTTAGCACAGCTTATCATCTAGAATCAAATGGACAAATAGAGAGGGTGAATCAAGTGATTGAGGATATGTTGAGGATGTATCTAATGGATAAACCATCAAAATGGGAAGACTACCTACACTTAGTAGATTCTTCTTATAACAATGGGTACCAAACATCTCTAAAGATGATCCCATTTGAGGCACTTTATGGCAGAAGGTGCAACACACCGATAAGATGGGATAACCCAACAGATAGAGCAGTGGTTGGACCAGAATTACTCAGGGAAATGGAAAAGAAAATGTTTAAAATTAAACATAATTTAAATATTTCCCAAGACAGGAAGAAAAGCTATGTTGACAAGGGTAGAACTCACAGGGAGTTTAAAGTGGGTGATCATGTATTCTTGAAGGCTAATGCCAACAAAAGTTCACTGAAGTTGGGAAAATGTTCCAAGTTGGCAGCTAGATATTGTGGACCATTTGAAATCCTAGAAAGGATTGGTCCAGTAGATTATATGATTGCATTTCATGCATCTATGTCTGTTCATAATGTATTCCATGTATCATTTCTCAATAAATATATACCTGATGCTACTCATGTAATTGATTGGAATGTGATTCAGGTGGAGCAAGAAGGAGCTAGCCAAGTGCATCTGGTATGCATTCTGGACCAAAAAATTAAACATCTCAGGAATCGAGCCATAAGTATTGTAAAGGTCTAATGGACCTGGTACGGTCATGAGGATGCTACTTGGGAGCATGAGGATGCAATGCGGGCAGAATACCCACATCTTTTTGGATTTTGGAAATTTTGTTGATATGTGTACATAATGCACTAAGGACAATGCATAAATAAGGGGAGGGGATTGTAATACCCCTAGTTTGAACCCATTTGTAAATATAAATGAAAATTTACTTGAGTTGGTGAATTGTTTGATATCATTTTTATAGGCACCATCCATGGTATAGTGCGCACATGTACTTTGCACTAAAATGATGAAGTGTGCACATTCCAAGATACCGCACACAACAAACTTAAGTGCATGCGATTTTGAGGCTAGGGAGCCTTTGTGTATATGTTGTGTTTTATAGGCTGGTGAGCCGGTTATGATAAGCTAGGAGGCTTATGTATTGAATTAGGCTGGAGAACCTAGATGATAAAGGCCAGTGAGCCTATTTTTGTATATGTCTTATAATTAATATAAAATACATCATTGCATGTAGACCGACCACAATAAAAGAGTATGGGGGACTAAAATCCACTATTTAGGGAAAGTGAGGGGCTAAAATTTAAGGAAAAGGCCTAAGCTAGGGAGATTAAGCCAAAAGTATAAAGTATGGATAATTATTTTGTCCTAAGTTCTAAATATGGGGACAAGTGGACCAAAGTAGCTCTCAACATGACAAGTGTCAAGATGGGAACGTGCATACATATAGTTTGGACTTAGTTCATTTTACATGCATGGATTCCATGATCATTCACTCACTCATTTAGTTGTTATTTGTACCTTCTTGTACTTGTATCCATACTCGTACCTGTGTCCATACCCGTACCTGTATCTGTACCTAGTTAGCTTGGGAGTTGGATTGAAGAAGTGGGTTGTCTGGCCCATGAGATATTAAAGAGGAGGGTGGTCAGGCCTGTGAGAAATTCTATCTAGGTGAGAGAATTGTTGCGAATTTATTTCTTGAAGGTCCTAAACTATAACTATAGGGCTCTAAGACTTCCTATCTGGCCTATTGTTGAAGCCTCAGAAAGGAAGTGGGGTAGCCGAGGGACTGTTGAGCATAGAAGGGGCACACTTCCTAGGGTGGGACAGGAATGTGGGGAATGAGGGACTGTAGGCCATTAGTTTGAGTTGGCACCTATGACAGAGTCTTTCCTATTGTCTGAGATACATAATCCTAGTTAAGAATCCCTTTACCCAGGTGGATTTTAGTTCAAGCTCATGGGTGACCTACTACTAAGAGTGATAAGAAGCGTGGTCTAAGGTTGGGAGGTTCATGGAAGGTCTGCACGTAGTTGGTGATATTCTTACCAATATAAGTGTCAATTGTTTCCTAATTTATATGTTGCATTATTATTCATGTGTTTATTTTTATGGGTCTTTCCTATGTGTGGTTTATACCTATGTTTATATTTATGGGTATTGTTTATCTATGTTGCATGTATATGTTTACTATTATTTCTATATGAATCTGCGTATTTATAGAATGTATTTTTCTATTTTGAGTTTTATATGTAAAGTTCTGCAAGAGTTTCTATGTGTATATGTTTTAATTTGCATACGGTTCAAAAACTTTTATGTGGCATAGCCCAATTGGATGTTGGGGATGTTACACTTCTTCAATAAAGACACATGGAGAAAGTTATGAATTCTCATGGATGTAGGTAATTATAGCATGTATGCAATTGGTCCTATCTTTTCTAAGACCTCAAAAGGCCCACAATATATCGTTTCCAACTTTGGGAAACTTTCTAGTTTCAATGAGCTTCTCTTGGCTTTAAATTTTAAAATCGCATGCTCTCCCACTTTGAATTTTGTATGTGTTATCTTTTAATCAACATAAATCTTTTTTTGATAGTGTGCAACTTTCAAATTCTGCCTTATTTTTATCATATGTTCTTCCATTTCCTTTAACAACTCAAGCCCAATCACATATTTGTCTGTTGGGTTATCCCAACTGACTAGTGTTGGAGTAACTTCACACACACCTAGGATTTCTTTTTCCTAAGGTTTTTCCTATGTTTATTAGTCATTATTCAGTCTCCTATATTTTAGGGAGAATATTCTCTTCAGTTTTTACTTCAGTTTGATCAGTTAAGTGGAGTCTATATGTTACATTGGTATTGTCAACATGCAGCATTGGTATCATCACCAGTTAATGCACATTTTCCTTGGGATCATCACTATGATAGAGCATTACCCTTGATTCCCTTATCTCCTCCTCACTTCACTTTGTTTCAGTCAGTTAACTAAAGACTGATAGACTAGTTAACTCATCTAGATGGTAGTTCACTCCTATAACTTCCCGAGAGACTAGACTAGGTGGAAGTTTACTCACATAATTGCTAGTGGGTCACCATATCACTCTATAACACCACTATGGCACATTGTATTATCCTCCAATACTCATTGGTTGAATTATACAGAGTATTTCATGTGTAAATTATCAATTATTCATTTGGTTAATGAGAATTCTTCCATTCTTTCTCTCTTGCTTCTTATTTCACAATTTCTCTCTGCAAATGTCTGTGTTATTTTTTATATAGATCTATTATGTGTATGTTCAACACATTTACATGGTATCAGAACCGATGGACTTCTAGGTAAAAGAAACACCAAATTATTTTTGTAGGTACCAAAGAATGAAGACAGTGGAAAAATGGAATTTCCAAAATAATTCATTCTTACACCTTACAACTTATTTTCATGGAAGGAGAAGATGATAATGCATATTCAAAGTAGAGGATTATACAGGTTAACCATGAACATAGATTCAAAACCAACATCCTCCTTAGAAAAATCCAAGTATCTAAATCGAATGGATGAAGTGTTTGAAACAATATGCAGCCTCATTTATCCTGAACTTCTCTTTCACATATCCTCCTGTAAAACCCCTAATGAAGCCTGGAACACCATGGAATGGATTTATGGAAAATATGATTATATTAGGGGACAAATGCTCGAGGTGGAATTGCTCACATTGGATCCAAAAAGCTTTGACAATCTCCAAGATTTCTTTACCAAATATAAGGATTTGTTGTCGCAACTTAAGAATTGCGGGGTTGATAAATATAAGGAGGAGAAACAAATGGTTCTCACCATTCTCTCCAAACTTGGTCCAAAATAATCAGTTTTTGTATCCACATTTCATTCAGTTAGATTTTCATCTAGATCTACCTAGAAGATGCCCTCTCTTGAGGACTTTATCGAGTCTCTGACACAAGAGCAGAGCAAGCTCATCAACATGGGAAAAATCAAAGGCCCAAATGTGCCTACACTTACTGTACAAAATGGAATCAGTCATTAATATGATAAATATAAATATAAATACAAAAGGAAACCACATGCAAATCTAAAGAAGGAAGGGTACTCAAAACCCTTCAATGATGCCTCCAGATCCAAAGGTGGAAAGGGAAGAAAAGGGGAGAAATGCTCTTACTTCCATAAAGGATTCCACCATAATACACATGTATGTAGAAACAAATATATCTAATGACCAAAATACTTCATCAAAACAACCTTGGTGATCGCATCCCCAAGGGTGCCAAGAAGAAGAAGCCAACACATCAAAATCCCAAGAAAGAAAATTCTAGCCATGCTTTGACTCCCATAAACTCCTCTCTCAATGATTGGATCATATATTCAAGAGAATAACACCACATGGATGCCACAAAAGAGGTCTATTCTTCATTGTATGCATGCAAAGGTCTTCATATTTTGATGGGGGACAACTCTCTAGTTGAGGTCACCAGCAAAGGAAGGATTGAACTCACAAATGGAAGCTTCGATAATGTGTTGCACGTTCCCAAAATTTACATCAATCTTCTCTCCATGTATCAAATGAATAACTCTGAAACTGGAAAGAGATTCATATTCACACCTAATGCAATGGATATTTATGACATGCAAACCAATTCTAGGGTTGCTACCAGTGAGGTAAATCATCAATCTAGACTCTACACATTTTCTAAATATATTGAACCATATTCAACATTATTGCTTACCCATGTTGATGAAAGCGGTAGGATATGGCACAAAATGTTTAGGAATTTAAATTTTAGATATATGAAACAACTTAACAAGCAAGGAATGGTTGATGGTCTACCCGACATTCACTTCTCCAAAGGAATCTGTGAGGGATTTGTTCTTGGAAAACACCCTCAAGAGAAATTCGACAAAGGAAAGACTCAGAGAGCTTCCTCTCCTTTAGATTAGATTTCATCCATCAATCATAAAATCAAGGTATGTGCTCATTTTTGTTGATGATTTCTCACACTTCACATGAATTTTATTTCTCAGGAAAAAATCATAGGTCTTTCAACACCTCAAATATTTCAAAGCCTTGGTTGAGACACAGTTAGGAAAGAAAATCAAAGTCCTCTGAACTGATAACAGGGGAGAGTATGCTAACCATGATATCCATAATCTTTTTCATGAGGTAGGGATTCAGTTACAACACACAGTTCCCTATACTCCGCAATAAAACGAAGTTGTTGAGCAGAAAAACATATCTCTAAAAGAGATAGCCTCTTGCATGCTACATGCAAAGTCACTTCCACAAAGATTATGGGTTGAAACAATTAATTGTGAAACCTACATCCAAAACAGATCTCCCCATATATATGTCAAGGATAAGACCCCCTACAAGGCTTGGATCAACCTCAAACCGTAAGTGATCCACTTTCATATTTTTGGTTCACATACATGGGCCCAGATTCCCTATGAAAAGAGGAAGGCACTTGATCCATGGAGCACAAAGTGTATTTTTGTTGGATACCCCAACAATGTGAAAGGATACAGACTTATTGATCTTTCCTCGGACGAGCTCATCATTGAGAAAATTTTCCAATTCGAGGAAAGTGTCTCGCATGTACCTCAGCAGCCGCTTGCATAAACCTTTATTCTTCCACCTCTCAAAGATGATGAGCATGCAGATGTCGACTCTTCTTCAGATGAGTGTTCTGATTCAAAGGATTCATATCATCTAGATACAAATTTAGTATAGTCAGATGCAGATTCATTGCATCCAAATGTAGATGCAAAGCCAGAGAAGAGGCCCATGTGGGCCCAGACTACTCTTCAAGATGCAGGGGATCTTGTTGGTGATCCAATTGATACTAGGAGGGATATATCTGATTTCGAGGAGCCTCATCTTGAACTCACTTCCACTAAACCATTTCCACCCAGGAATATTTTCTTGGTTCAGTGTTTAGATCCACAGTCTTATGGTGAGGCTGCTGGAAATCCCTTTTGGGAATCCGCAATACAGGAGGAGTACAACTCTCTCCTCAAGAACCAGGCTTGGGATATAGTTCCACTTCCTTCTGGAAGGAAAATTGTCAGGTGCATGTGGGTCTATAGGACCAAGAGCGCAATGGATGGATAGATGCCAATGGCTTTCAGCAGGTGCATGGAATTGACTATGATGATACCTTCGCTCTAGTAGAAAATATGGATTCCATACATTTGGCACTTTCCATTGCAACAACCAAAGGATGGGAATTCCATCAGATGGACGTGAAAAATAAATTTCTTCACGATGATCTCTCTGAGGAGATATATATGGAGCATCCCTAGGGATTTATGTAGGATTCATCTTTGGTCTGTCGACTAAATAAATCTTTATATGGCCTTAAGCAAGCTCCAAGGGAATGGTATGCCAAGATGGACTCCTACCTGTTGTCATGGAACTTTGTACATTGTAATTCAAACCTGAATGTATACATACTCAGGACGGTTGACTCAATTCTACTCCTAGTTCTGTATGTTTATGATTTGTTGATCACTGGTTTCTCGACTTCAGTGATTATTTCATTCAAGAGGATTCTGCATGACAGGTCCTTGATGACAGACATGGTTCTGTTACACTTCTTCCTTGGACTCGATATCAGTCAAGATGCATCAGGCATCAAACTGTCTCAATCCAAGTATGCATGAGATCTCCTTGAGAGATTTCACATGACATAATGCAAGTTTTCTCTGACTCTTTTCCTATCAGGAGTCAAACTTGAGGATGGTGGGGACACTCCACTGGTTGACAACACACTGTACAGATAGCTAGTGGGGAGCTTGTTGTATCTCACACACTCTATACCAGACCTCTCCTATGCAGTTGGCGCATTCTCCAAGTTTATGTAGGAACTGCATGAGCTAACATGGCCAGGTTCTCCCTCTTTCCTCACTTTATTTCAGTTTATATTTTGTATTTGGGTACCTAACATGGCATCGTTTCTGGGACCCATTATTTATTTTCACCATAGTGATGTTTAGGGGGGTGTTGGAGTTACTTCACACACACCTAGGATTTCTTTTTCCTAAGGTTTTTCCTATGTTTATTATTCATTATTCAGTCTCCTATATTTTAGGAAGAATATTCCTCTAGGGAGAATATTCTCTTTAGTTTTCACTTCAGTTTGATCAATTGAGTGGAGTCTAGATGCTACATTGATATTGTCACCATGAAACATTGGGATCATCACCAGCTAATGTGTATTTTCCTTGGGATTATCACCAGACTAGTGCATTACCCTTGATTCCCTGATCTCCTCCTCACTTCACTCTATTTCAGTCAGTTAACTAAAGACCGGTAGACTAGTTAACTCATCTAGGTGGCAGTTCACACTCATAACTACCCGAGAGACTAGACTAGGTGGCAGTTTACTCCCGTAATTATTGGTGTGTGTCTAGATCACTCTAGACCACCACTATGGTGCATTGGATTCTCCTCCAATGCGCCTTGTTTGAGTTATACAAAGTATTTCATATGTAAATTATCAATTATTCATCTGGTTAATGACAATTCTTCCATTCTTTCTCTCTTGCTTATTCTTTCTCAATTTCTCTCTGCAAATGTGTGTGTTATTTTCTAGCTAGATCTATTATGTGTAGGTTCAACACATTTACAACTAGTGTGTTGCATTTTATGCCATATAATGCTTCAAACATGATCATCTTAAATGATTCTTGATACCCATTATATTAGAAAAAATGAACTAAATGGATACAATCCTCCCACCTAGAAGGCTTCTCCATTACATACATTCTCAACATATCCTCCATTATCTGATTAGTTCCCTTTGTTTTCCCATTTGACTCTAGGTGATATGTTGTATTTAAATTCAAATTTGTCCCAAATCCCTTAAACAACCCCTTCCAAAAATTGGAAGTGAACTTGGGATCTCGATCTAACACTATTTCCTTAGGCACATGATGTAGTCTAGCAATTTCTCTCATGTAAATTTCTACAATATTGGCTTCCTTATGATTTACTTTTACTGGAATGAAATGTGCATCCTTTGTAATCTTATCCACCACTATTATGATGGAATCATGTTTCCTTGTTGTCCTGGGAAATTTTTTAATGAAATCAATAATAACAACTTCCCATTTCCATTTAGGAATGGGAAATGGATGCAACAATCTCACTGGATGTATGTTCTCATCCTTTACCTTCTGACATTCCATGCATCTAGATAAACAATCAGTGACATTTTTCTTCATAGTAGGACAAAAATATTGGCCCCTTACAATTGTAATATTTGTTTGATATCCTAAATGTCCAGTGTATGGCACATTCTGCAATTCCTTTAGAACTAAATTTCTCAATTCCTGAGGATTGGGAACATAACTCTATTCTGAAATAAGCAGATTCCATCATATTCCATCTTGTAATCCTTGTATTTCTGTTGTATATCATTATGTTGTAAGCTTTATTTTTCTTGCACATAATGTTGATCTTTTGTTACAGCCTCTAGAATTCTATATTTAAAATTTTTCATGTACATACTAATGGTTGTAGCATGCATTTTATGCACCCTTTTGTTGAGTGCATCAACCACCTTGATATATTTTCCCTTTATGTGCTTGATATCAAAGTTATATTCACTATGAAATTCCATCCATCTAGATTTCCTGCCATTTACTTTTGGTTATTCAAACAAGTATTTTAGACCACTATGGTGTGTTCTTAACTAAAATATTTTTCCCATGAGGTAATGCCTCCACATATTTAAGGCGTGTACTATGGATGCCAACTCTAAGTCATGTGTGGCATAATTTGTTTCATTATCGAATTTTCTGGACTCATAACATATTATATGTCCATTTTTCATAAGGACTCCATCGATCCCTTCCTTGTGTGCATTTGTGCACATAATAAAATTCTCATCTGGATCTGCAACTTTTAAAATAGGTGCACTAGTTAGCAAATCTTGTAAACACTAGAAATTCTCTTCACACTTGGCACTCCATTCAATTTTTACTCCTTTATATTGCAAAAATGTTATTGGGTGTGCAATATTAGAGAATCCTGCAATCAATCTCCTGTAATAACCAGCTAGACCCATAAATGATCTAACCTATGAAATGTTTGTTGGAATTGGCCAACTCTTGATTGATTCAATCTTTTATGGATCCACTACTATGCCATCTTCTAAAACAATGTGACCCAAATAATGGATTTGATTTTGATAAAAAGCACATTTACTTAATTTGGCATACAATTGGTGCTCTCTCAACACTTGTAGCTCCATCCTCAGATGTCGCTCATGCTCTTCTTATATCTTCGAATAGATAAGAATTCCATCCAAGAATACAATAAATAAATTTTCCAGGAATTCTCTAAACACCCCATTCATCAGACACATAAATGTAGCTAGTGCATTTGTCAACCCAAAAGGCACCACCACAAATTCATAGTGTCGATACCTTGTCCTAAAGGTTGTTTTTCTAGTATCTTCTTCTTTGATTCTCAGTTGATGATAGCCTAACCTCAAGTCAATCTTGGAGAATATTTGTGCTCCTTTTAGATGATAAAAAAGATCATCAATCCATGGAAAAGGATATTTATTCTTGACCATGACCTTGATCAGTTGTCGGAAGTCAATACATAACCTAAGCATTCCATATTTCTTCTTGACAAAAAGAACTGGGGCACCCCAAGGAGAAATACTTGTGAGTATGTAACCTTTCTTTAACAACTCTTCTAGCTGCATTTTCAACTCTTTTACCTTTGGCATGCTCATTTTATAGGGAGTCTTATTGTTGGCACCGGAGTAGACCCAGGGTTCAATGCTACAACAGCCCACCAAAAAAACCCTAACTAACAGCCCTTTCGGAAACCCCTGGGAAGCAGAGGAAGTCTCACCCGAGGTAGAGGTAGGGGTGGTTGCAGGACTCAGGTGTCTGCAACCTTAGTTGGATACCGATCTATGATTACAACACCTTAACAAAGCACTTAGCAGTTACAGTTCATCAATATTTAACTAGTATCTACTTCACAGATAAAACCCTAATTACAGAGCACCGCAGTTTTCTACCCTATTCAAACACTAAGCACATTCACATAGGTTACATCTATAATTCATCCATATTATTAAGAAAAAAAACATTAACAGATTTATCTATCATCCATCTATATCAAATCACTTAAGCAAGTAAACACATAAACACATCAATACATCGCACAAAGCATAACAACACAGGATATACATGGTTCACCCCTGCCTGGGGATACGTCCACCAACTCTTCTTCTCTTTTATTATCTTTGGTCAATCAGCTACATGCACAGAGGCATAAGATCCTACTCCGCATAGGATAGGAGATCTGCGCGCACCTCACCAGATCCTCCTTCCCCAAGATAGGTTACAACACAAAGCTTCTACTCAATCTATTACAGTCACTTGCACTTAACCTTGAAAGTCTCACATGGAATGCACAAGCATGTACATATCACACACTTGTTCCTTTTCACTTGGAATACATACACACACTTACATCGCCTAGATTTCTATTTATATATTACAAAAGAGGCCTAAACATGGGTAAGCCCATGGGCCAACATCCCCATACCCATTACATAAGCCCAAAACCAAAAAGGCCCTAAAAAGGGGTCGAGATCCTGCGATCTCTGCATCAACTTGCACTCCACCTTCAAAATCCTGTCGAAGTCCCACAAGTAGGTCAAACCTGACCAAGGATCCTCAAAACTTGTTCAAGGGCCAACAAGACCCCAACATTCACCTATGACTCATCCCAAGTCACTCTGGTCTAGATAGCTCTGCTTTGAAAGCCTCGAGCTTGGTTCGAGCTGCTTCGACCTGTTGTTGTGCCACGACCTCATGTTCGGCAAATTCTTGGATTACTGCTTCATTGGCAGGTCCCTATAAGCATTGTTCAACAGCAGTGAGGACTTGCTCCAGTTATGTTCCTTGACCTTCAATCTCTGTGAATAGTTGGAAAGCCTCATCCTGAATTGGTTGGAGTCTCTGAGTCACTTCCATTACTCTGCTCTAAATGGTGTGGACCTACTATTGGGAATTTCGTTATTCTTGGGATCACTTCATCCTTTTGACTGTTGACAGGGGCTTCAACTGCACCTCTACTATTTCTGTTTGTTTCTTTTCCTCATGGAGTTGTGGCTACAGTGCCTTTAATTCAGAATCCTCAGTGAGTCACTCATAAGTGTGGGCATTGCGATCACTTAGTTGTTTACATTCCATGGCGAGGGCCTTGATTCTTTCAACTGCACTTTGATCAGTTGCTTCTCTTTGACCTCATACATCCGACGGAGTTATGGGAACTGTGTGGAGTTCTAAGTCTGTTATTCTTTGTTGTAGTTGTTGGATAGCTTCTACAAGTTGTGCTACTTGATTCTCCACTTGGTCTTCTACCTTTGGCTCTAAGCCTGTCACAGAGTGAAGTGCTCGGCCGATTACTTCTTTGACTCCCAGCTATTTTGTGAGCAACTATTCTTTTTCTTGCTTGGCTTGCGATCTCTCTTCCTCAAAATTGGCTTGAAGGTCCTCTTTCTCCTTTTGTGCAACCCGGTGTTTCTATACCATTTCTTCTTGTTCTTTATTCAGGGCCACTATGGCTTGTTCTTTCTCTTATTGTGCTCGACGAAGGTGGGCTTCGGTTGCATCAACTAGTCTACAGAGTTGGGAAAGCTCATCTCCCAACTCTGATTCTTATGATGGTGGGGGCACAGTGGATAATGCATGGTTGGAGTGAAGGGCCTATTGTACCCCTCTCAAATCTATCGCGATTCTTTCATACAAGGCTTCTTTCTTGGATTTGTTGTTCTGTAAAATGTCCTGTGAAGCGTCTAATATGGTTGCGATGATGAAATCAAATTCATCGATTGTGAGTATGGTCTGAAGCTTCAGCTTGCTTGCTTTGGATTTCTTCCATGATGTAGGTTTTGTGGGGAAAACCTTCCTTTTCTTCGATGGATCTACGTCATCAAGGGAGTTCCATGGTGAGGTTACTTCACCTTGCTCCTGCTTATCTTCTTCCCCTGATTTTTGATCTTTCTTCTCTTTGTCCACCTCATCACCTCCTCCTTCACTAGGTCAATATGAGACAGTCTTTTCTGAGGCTGCTTAGTTCCTATACATCTTCGTTCTTCTTTCTTCTGCTACTATTGAGTGCATTATACTCCTCCCAGGTAACTATCGGGCTTCCAATGAGGTTTGGGTTGAACAATTATGCCTTAGTGACTGGTATAATGAACTATGCAGGCCATTCCTTAGTGATTTATTCCAATTCCTCCTCAGTGAGCTTATAGTATGACTGAAGCTCTTCTTTATTCTCATCTGTCCACAGTGATATATATGAAATTCCTATCTGTGCGAAACTTCATGAGGGGTCTGAACTTGTCCAGAGTGTTTTGCATCATCCAAGGGAACGATTCGATATCCCTTTTCAGTTGCATGTAGTAGGTATGGAATACTGCGTTTGACTGCCACTATTTTCCCATGTTGCTAGAGTACTAGAGCATGGTGAACTTCGTAGTGAGCGGATCGAATGGCTCGATGTTCGGGAAGGTCGCACCTTTCAACATCTCCCAAGTTGTAAATTTGATGAGGATCAGTAGCCAACTAAAGTGGAACTCATAGCCCTGATCTTGAGCTTCACAAAAATCGACTTCTAGCTGGTTGACTAAGTACTTTGCCCAGTTCATCTGTAATCCCTCCACGCACTTTCCTATGAGGTCAAACACAAACCCTGTGACCTGCGTGGGTATTTTCTTCTGGACTAGCTTACCAGCAATCAACTGGTAAGCGAGGATCACTGCACCATTCTGAATGGAGGATACCTTGTAGCCTCGCGTCCCCTTCTCTACATCGCCATAGATTTCTTTAATATTCTGTGTCAGGGTGTGATCTGCAGCCTTCCCTGGGTAGAAGTCCTATGGTTCAAGTCCCTACATGCCCAATCCAGTCATCATATGGATCAGTTCCAGATCGATGATAGTACACCTATCTAACCATAAATAACTGTTGTGGAAGCAAGAGAACAAGATTTTAACGCACACGTTAACCTCCTAGTGCCTTCCAAAGTGTGGAATTTTCATGACATTAAGGATAGTGAACTGCATGATGTTCATGGTCCATGGTTGGGAAATGATCTTTGATCTCTTTCCCTTCACCTTATTCAAGTACTTGTGAGGCACGAGCATGTCATAGGTCTTGCAATCCCCTAGATTATAGTCATTGATCTTTAAGGTTGGAATCCTCTCCAAATGCGATCTGACTGCACTTATCCCCTTCAAGAGGTACGTCGTGATGACTATGTAGTTGAAGTCCCTCAGGACACTGTCACGATTCACCACACTGGCTAGAGGCAGTATGTAATCAGGCAGAATAGATGGGATTAACTTTGCATTCTCTAAGTCATATCTGTGCTTGGTTCTTTTCTCATCTGCAACGCGGGATGGTCTGAATCCATGAGCAGTTGATGGGGAGGCTTGCACTCCTCGTGTCGATGAATCTTGAACTCCTATGGATATCACTCTCTCTTCCATAAGGTCGATTAGAACTTCTTCGATAAATTTCTCTACGGCACTGATCTCATTTGACATACACGCTTAGATCAGATAACTCAAGTGGATAAATGAATGCTCAAAGAAATGGAAGAGGTTTCGATCTCAATAAACACAGTGTGGTAGAAATGAGTTGTCTTGTTAGCTCAGATACAATTC